>VZSF01006427.1:0-48008 GCA_013398295.1 Chionis minor
CCCCGGCCCCAGGTCCCCGCTGCCCTGCCTGCACTGTGGGGGGCATCGCTCAGCGTTGCGGGGGGATTCTCGCCCCCCTCCCCAGGCGCCCCTCGCACCCAGGGCGGTGGGATGCTGGTCCTGGGGGGTGTGTGTGTCCCCCCAGCAGTCGGGTTTGGTCTATGGCGCCGCAGGTCCCTGCCTCTGGAGGGCAGCATGAGGACAGAGCTGTGTCTTGGATATTTTTTTTAATAGAAAGGCTATTATTACATTGTCTATTTTATCAATACGGGTCATAATTGCTGTATTTTTTATCAGTGCTGATTTCCATACAGCTCCCAGCATGTGTGTCAAATATCATCGGGCCAATAATAAAGTTTTTAAAATATCTTAAGCCGTTTCTTGCCCAGATCATTGCCCGGCACGCAGGCAGCTGCCAGCGCTTGCCCCACACAGGGCCGGACGCTGCGCATCAGCCCGGGGCTGGGACGGGGCAGCTCCGGCTGGAGACCAGCGACGCTCCGGGGCCAGGCAGCCACCTCCGGCCAAGGAAAACACCGGGGGTGGGAGGAGCGTGTGTGTGGGGGGGTGTATTTATGCTCATAAATTACTTTTTCTCATAAAAAATTATTTCAGGTTACATCTTGCAGGTGCCGCCAAGCCAGGAGGTGCAGCAAAGCCCCGGGGCTGGCTGGAGCCCAGGGGGTTACCCGGGGGTCCCGGGAGGGGCGGCAGCCCCTGGCACGGGGCTGGAAGAGGACAACGCTGGTCCGGTGGCCAAGGGGACCCCAGGCCTGCCACCACCCTGGGCTGTGACCTCCCAACCCTCTCCACCCCCAGCGGAGCCCTTCCCCTTGCCCCTGCCCCATCTGGACCCCTCATCCATCTTCTCCAGCCCTGGAGAAGGAGAGACGGCACGTGGAGCAGAGAGCCCAGCCCTCGCACGCAGCCAGAGCCTGCGCGGCCGCTGGAGAAGCAGCTTTCCTGCGGTGGAGCTGCAAAAACCGTCGGAGGGGCCACGGCAGCGATGAGCCGTCGCGTGTGACTGGGAAAGAGCATTGCCTGCGTGGAGACCCGCCGGCAGCGCCCCACGCGCCCGGGGCTCTGTGCCCGGCAAGGCACCCCCTGAGCAGGCCGTGGTGCACTAGCAATTAAAACGTGCAAAATGACAAGTACAATGGAAAAGGCAAAACCTCTGAGGGCGCTGCGCCCCACGCTGCCCGGCACGCACCCGCTCGCCCACGGGAGATGCAGTTCCTGCCCAGAGAACCCCTTCTCCCTGTTCCCATAGCAGGGATGTGACCAGCAGCAGCTGGGAGCTGCGGGAATGGCCCAGGAGCCGGATCACTCTGGGGCACACACCCTGGAAAGAAGCTTAGAAGTGTATATATGTATGTATATTTGTCTATATCTACCTCTCTCTCATGCAGCCCTAGTAATAGAGGAAGAGCAAAGAGCCAAGCAAGAGGTCTGGCCGGGACAGCCTGTCTGAGGGGAGCACCCCTCCACCACTGGGCACCCCAAGGCATGCTTGAACAGAGCCCTCACCTCCAAAAGTGGTTTTTCTAGCTTATATTGTACAGCAGTACCGTAATGCCCTACTATATACAGAGACCTGGCACTGCAGGAGCTCTGGGAGCAGAGGCGTCCCCGTCCCCGTCCCTGCAGGGGCTGCAGTGCCGGCACCCCACTGCCTCCCAGCTCAGGGTGGGCAAGCGGAGCGCGGGGTGGGTGGCCGGGCTCTCGCAGGAGCCTGGGAGCTGCCTATGGCTCCCAGCACCCCTGTGGCTTCTACTGGGCTATCCTGCCTGTCCCAGGGGTCCCCCCCAGCCGGGCAAGGGGGAGCACCTCCCCTCTGCCGTTGCCACTCCAGCCTGCGCGAGGCCGCAGAGCAGCTTGCCTCTGGAGAACCGTCTTCCAGCTGAGGCCATTCTCCCAACCATGGCGATCTGCTGCGAAGCCTAGAAGCCAACCCGGCTATGGGACACGCTGGGAGCAGAGTGGGGGCTGCCATCACTCTAGTTCTGCGCAGGTCAAGGACAGGCTACGTGGCAGTGGTGTAACCCTCTGCCACCCAGGGGAATAAGCTGGGTCTAGGGAAGAGAGAACTGGGGCACTAGCTTTAGCCTTTGGCTTTCAAAGCAGCAGGATTAAATAAACTCTGTCTAAAAATGCAGTCCTGGAAAGCCAGACATGCAGGGGCGAGGAAGAGGTGGCGTGTGCCGTGTGGCACGGCAGGCACTGGCACTCCCGGATCAACTGATGAGCGGAGCCGAGCGGTCGTTGGTCACCGTTGGCTTCAGCTGGACGTTGGCAAAGGGGTTTCTGCAGAGAAAGAGGAAGGCAGAGTTTAGCAGGAGGGACGGTGGCAGCGGGGTCTGCGCGCAGCAACCTGGCGAGACCCCAAAAAGCTTTTGCTGCAGAGGCAGGCGGCTCCGCTCGCTGCAGGGGCTGCACTGGGAGCGCTTCGAGGCTCAGCGCAAGCCCGAGCGGGGACGTCGCAAGCCCAGAGCCACCAGCCCCGTCCCCTCCACCAGCCCGGCTTCAGCAGCATTTGGGAAGGGGTTAAGCTGGAAACGCTCTGCCCTGCGGAGTCCTTGGGCTGAGCTGCCCCTTGCTCCTCTGCTTCTGTCTCAGTTAAAGCCGTGGTGGATGTAAGAGAGGAGCTGCCATGCGCGATGTTCTCCCACCTCGCTCTCCAGCAGGCCTAAAGCTGGAGCTACCAAGGAGGGGCCGGGTATGAAGAAGCTGCTCCAGCCCCCCCAGGCTGGGCTCGAGCCGTTCCCAGGCACGGGAGCCCCCCGGGATCCCCCGGCTCTGCCCCGTGCGGCTGGGGGGGAGCAGGGGGTTGTGGCTCCCTGCCGGGGGGCTCCCCGGCCAAGAGCAGAGCTTGCAGCACTGTGCAGAGCCCTGTGCCGCGCCGGCTGGGCAGCCTGCGGAGAAGCAGAGTGTCCAAGAGGCAGAGTGCGGGGAGCGGAGGGCGCCCAGAGGAGGTGGCTGTGCGGGAGGAGCTCGGCAGGGCCCCCGGCCCCAGCACAGCCCAGCTCCCGCAGACCAGCCCAGCGAGTGGCCGGGCTTTCACCTACCTGGATGTCCCCAGTGCTGTCCCACTGCCACCAGCGCTCACCGGCTACGGGAGCGCTTTCCGTGGCCAGCCCGCTGCTGCGCACAGCGTCTGCAAACGTGCAGCCCTGGCATACACAGGTCCCATGTCTGGGATGGGGGGAAAAAGGGCTGCCGTGATGCGGGGAGCACCCTTACCTGCCCCAAGGAGGTCCCCTCTGTCCCCTCCTGGCAGGAGGTATCACCCAGGGGCTGCAGGCGGCCATGGGGGCGCCGCTCCATGGGGCACACAGCCACCCTGGGCTGCCCAGAGCCACTGGCTCCAAAAATGCAGAGCACCCCTGCAGCCCCCTGCCCTCGCCCCGCTTCTCCTATGCCTCTCCAGCCCTTCCCTGCCCAGTCCTCGACCCTAGCTAGCTGCAGGAACCCTCTCCTTTCCCCAGTGGAGGCGGTGGCTGTGGGTCTGCGGCAGCGAGCCCCGCTCGGCCCCTGGTGCTGCCACGTCCCCACACACCGGGTCCCACGGCTGGGCCACCGGCAGGTCACCCCCTGGGGCACAGCCCTGCCATCCTGACATGGGTGTCCATAAAGTGTGAGCCACACGTGGCCGTGGGGTTAAGTCACTTCAGGAGCAGCTGTGGCTACCGGCTACCTCTGCCCGGACCCCAGCAGCTTTGGGACACCCCCGGCCACCTCCCGTGGGGCAGGAGGAAAGGGCTCCGTCTCTCTGGGAAGGGCACTCGCTGCTCCCCCAGCCCCTCTCCCCTGCCACCCCTCGCCTCTTCAAGTGCTTTTGCTTTCCTCAAAAGATAAATGGCTTTTGCTTAAAAATAGGGTAATTAATTTCCCACCTAATTAACGCAGATTCTTAGATCACTTTTCCTCCCAGGATGCCCAGATAGATTCTCAGGACTGGAGGGAGAGGAAAGGTTGCTTTGATGAGTCACCAGGGGTTATTATTTAACTGTTTTTGTTCTGGCAGAGAAGAGCCATTGGGATGGGAGCCCACAGCTCCGGCAGCCGCAGGAAAACCAGCTCACGGATCAAAGAGAAACAGGGAAGGGGCTCTCCTGGGCTCTGCAATGCTGGCGAGGGGGGTCTCGGCTCCATCCCTGCCCTGGGGCCCCGGCTGGGGTCAGGACGTGTCCCCAGGGCAGTCTACAAGCGAAAGAAGCTGCTCAAAAAATTTGACATTAGTGTGGATCTGCTCTGTGCCCCAGGAAAGGGCTGGGGACGACGGTGCAGCGACTAGGCGCTGGTGGGACAGCGGACACCGGAGACCTACAACCAAAGAGGCTGGTTATGGGGAGCAGGGGAAGCGGCGGGAGCAGCTCAGCATTCCCAGGGGAAGCGTGGCCCCAGCAGGCTGCCCAGCGTGCCGGTGGTGCGAGGAGCCGTGCAGATGCAGCGCGGTTAGACCGGGAGCTCCTGCCACCAGGCTGGGGACAAGCGGCAAGTGAGGGAGGGGACGCGCTCGGCCGGGTGCAGGGGGGAAAGCAGAGCGGTGGCACCGTCCCCGCACAGCCCCGCAGCCCTCACCCGCTGCCCAGTGCCAGCACACCCAGGGCTTGGCCCCCCGAGACCGTCAACTTACTAACTATGGGCAGGGGCACCTCAAAACCTGGCCACTTCAACATCGGGGCTGCAAGGGAAAGAGAAGGCAGGTTGGAGGACACCGGGACGTGCTCCGACCCCTTGACGGGAACAGAAGGTGTCGGTTAAGGAGAGGAACTGGACTACGAGCCGGCGGCTACCCTGGCGCAAGAGCCTGCCGGCTGCGCGGCCCACAGCACCTCCGGGCAGAGGAAGCAGGAGGAAAAAGAAGAAAAAGGAGGAAAAGTTGTGTTTATTGAGTCGCTGGTGCTGCCCGTCGGCTCCCTGCGCGGAGGGGAAGGAAGGGCACGGCCAGCCGGGGCAGCGGGAGCCACCTGCGGAGAGGAGAGGCCGGGCATGGCGGGGGCTACGGAAGGGAGGGGGGCGGCTTCCTTCCCCCTGCCCCAGCCATGGCCGCTTTCCCACCGCCGCCGAGCCGGGAAAGCGCAGCCGCAGCCTCGGCATGCAGCAAGCGGCGGCAGCAGCATCACCCCCTCCAGATGCACAGGGAGGAGGGACGCAGCCCTTAAAACAGTTTTAGCTGCTCCTGCTCAGCAAAGCTGTTTAAAGGCAGCAGGGGCCGAGCGCAGGCTGGCGGCACCCAGGGTCTCCCACGGCCACCTAATGCCGAGGGGACGGAGAAGGGAAAAAAAAAAAAAAGGCACGGCAACGTGCAATGGGCGATGCAGGCGGTGACGGGCAGCACGCAGGCACGGCAGCCGAAAAAGACACCGAGGCCCAGCTCAATGCAATAAATAAAACTTTTATTCAAACAATAACTCAGTACAGGGCACATTTCTCTCTGGCTTTTAAAAAAGGTTTTTCAGCACTTTACAGTCTCCATCCAGGCTCTGCTAGGCTGGGGTTCCCCCCCCCCCTACATTCAGTCATTCAGCATGAGATATCCTGGGTTAAAAATCTTTAGCAAAATTAGGACATCGATGCAGGAGGGTCTTGTTACAATATGCCCAGAGGCGAGTATATAAAACAAAAACTTGTCCGTGTGTGTGTCTGTATTGCCAGCACTGTCCTAGTAAACGGGCAATGTAAGAGGTTTTAAAAATCACATCAGAAAAAGAAAGCGTGTGGAGCTTTGCAGTGGAGACAGCCACGGGCACTGGAAGGGCTACGGCCGGGCTCGGCTGTGGGAGCGGGACCCCGAGCACCGTCCCAGCGCCAGGGTGGGAGACCCCCAGGGGCTGCCTCGTCAAGCCCGGATTAGGGATGCGAGTGCATCCTCAGACAGCTCCGCACCAGCCCCCAGCACTAACATGAGGTAACAATACCTTGCTACAAAAAATATATATATATTTATAAAACAACCAGGAATAACCCTTCCAGAGGGGCTGCCGACTGCACCCCACGGCCAGCGCGACCCCAGCCAAGAAGCAGCCCTTTCCCTGGGGCGGGAGCTCTGCACCATCCGCTTCTCCCAAAGCCACCACGGTGGGTGGTTGGATGGAAGCGGATCAGGCTGAGGGGGAGGCACGGGGCTGCTGCCCCCCCGCGGGAATGGCATCCCGGGCACGGGCATCCCGGATGCTCGGTAACAGTACGGACACCAGAGGCCATGCATATTTGTTCCAGTCTGGGAGTTTTTGTCCAGGCTCGTGCGAGGCGGCTGGCGTGCAGCCCCCAGGAGGGATAGTGCATCGCTAACATTCACACAGGAGTACAAAAACTGGGTCCCACTAAAGTGTAAACTGCATCCAGGCTGCTTCAAAGCGAGCACAGACCGATCGGCAGTTTCTGCTCTGAAAAGGCTTCAGAAACAAGGGCACTGTGAACACCAGGGAGGGGTGGAGAAGCACCATGGTTTCCTTGAAGATCACAAGAGTTTAAAATCCAAAAGAAGTAGAGAAAGAGAAACGAGAGGGGAAGAAAAAAAAGGGGGAAAGAAGCAGAAAGCTCTTCCAAGCAGCAAGGGGCCGCCGCTAGCCAAGGTGTCCTCACACCGTTGATACCAAACTGCCACTGCCGCTGCGGAACAAAGCACAGGAGACTGCCAGAGTGGCCAGGATTGCCGGCGCGCGCCGCGAGGCAGCACCATGCCCAGGAGCCCGGCTCCCTGGCACAGCACCATGGGGTCCGGTGGCAGCAGCCCCGCTGCGGAGCGGCAGCGAGCTCGACCCCTGCCCGACACCGCTTTGCTCGCAACCCCATGCCTGTGGGTTCGGGGTTCATCCCCGAGAGCGAGATGGGGCAGCTCCAAGGCAGAGGGAATGGGGACGGAGGAGCTGCTGGGTGGAGAAGGTGCCAGTGAAAGACCCCGAGGGCGCACACCCTCCGTGGCCTCGCTATCCCAGAGGAGGTTGGGGAGATGCAGCTCTCTCCGGAGAAGCACAAGCCCCGGCAGGGTGCAAGGTCAGGGACGCAGGGGCTGGCCCCGGGACCTGCCCTCCCCAGGAGACACGGGGTCCTTCCAAGCTCACAGATGAGACCCGCACCGTGTCCTCCACCGCACGGCCCCATCCCAGCCACCGCCTGCTCCCTGGGGAGCCCAGACAGGGACCCCCTGGGGACACGGCACCACTGCTTCACTCAGAGCCAACACCAACAGTTCACTCCTAGGTAATGTGACGGGAAGGCGAAGTCTTACCTGCTGACGGACCTCGTCCCGTAGTCATCGAGACCCTGCGGAGAGGAGGGGAGGAAGCACGGTGAGGGGGGGGACAGAACATGGGCTGTGCCCGCTCAGGTGCCACTGGAGGCTCACGTGAACAGACCAAAGTGCATTGGGACCCAGGGACACCGGGCCGAGAGCCGATGCATTTGGAGAGGAAAGGGAGATATGGAGATGATTCAAATGGGATTTAGACAGCAGAGAGTAAAGCTGCACCACTCGCTTTGGAGCAGGACTTTGTTCTGGCAAGACAAAGTGCTCTGCCCAGCACCACCGTGGTACAGAGCTCCAGCCACTTTGGGGACACGAGACACTCAGGAAGGCATCAAACAAGTCTGAGACACCAGTGAAATGTTCTGTGGAAAGAGGGGTTTGTCTGTATTAACTCCCACCAGAAACCTACAGGGTTTTGGACCATTTTCTCCTTTAGCCGGTACTGAGCAGCGTTTGCAGCAGGGAAGGACTGCAGTGGTGCAAGGAGCAGACAGGGACCAGGCTTGGAGGACATCCCTTGAGGACGCCACTCCCTGGGTGAGGACCTGCCCTGGGATACGGCCATGGAGCAGCTCTGCTCTCTGTGACAAACACGGGACTGCTCCAGGAATCAGACTGTGAGTCGCTGGTCTCTGAGTTGGTCATGCACCAGGAATCAGAGACCCACATTCCCACTGTCCTAGGAATGCTCCCAACCATGAAACCCCAAATCCAGCAGCAAACCCTGCTGGAAAAACCCAGCAAACAGCAAGTGGGGCTGCGCTTGTCCCATCCCCTGCAGAATGGGCCAGACCCCAGCTGGAGACGCCACCTCTCTGGAGCACCCTGCCGAAGGCCACCGCTCCCCCCTCATCCTCTCCCCATGCACCAGCACGTGCCGAGCGCTCCGGGGAAGCCAGCATGGCTCATCCCACCACACTCATTCTGGAGGGCAAGACCCCACCACGCCAGCAGCTCCTGCGTGAAGCTGATCTCATCCACACACGCATCCTCCCCAGCTCGCTCTCAGAGCCCTGAGCTCATCTTGGACAACCGCTGGAAGGGAGACCCCGGGCTAGGGTCTCACCCCGGTGTCCCCACGGGATGCTCACCGGCTCGAATTGGCATGTGCCAGAGAAAACGCTTCCAGCTGCCTGTGAACAGCCTGTTTCTGGTGGGAGGCTCCCATGGAGTTGGCAAGTGTTGTCCTTTGGGGGTTTACGGTGCCATTTTGTGCCATTCGCTCCCTGTGCCTTGCCCGTGTCGCCCAGGCGAGCCAAACCGGCTGGTCCTCCCCCTCCGCTGCTCTCCTCTCCTGCTGCCTCCCTGCAGCCCCTGTCCCTTCTCCCAGGAGAGATGCTCAGCAGGAGACGGGGCCCCGGGCAAGGCACATGGGTCCTGGGGCAAAAACAGCCAACTGCCCGTAAATCCCAAGGGAAACATTGGGTGCGTTCGGACTTACAGCTGTCGACCTAGTGTAAGGCTTGTAGTGAGCGGAGGGTGGTTGGCAGAGGCCACTGGAATAGTCTTTAATTGCACAACCATAGGGCATTAGGTAGTCCTACAAACAACGAACACAGGTTGGAGAGCAGCCCTCCTTCACATCCACGTGGTCTACACCGCGCCAAGACTCAGAAGACGCTTTAGCACATTTCATCCTTCTGCTTTAAAACTACAGGCGGGACGGAGATGCCGCAGACACCCAGGTCACCACGTGCCGGGCTCCAACAGGGACCAACGCCTGGAGGCTTTGCTCAAGCATCTCCCGTTTATGAAAAGAATCCACCCCCCCCCACAGTGGGCAAAGCCCCTGCTGGCCCGCAGGCTCACCTGGGAGAAGGCAGGCACGGCCACGCTGTACGGCCTCTGCTTGAAGGTGTTGACGCCTTGCGCCGGGAAGGCCTGGGAGGCCATGCCGTAGTCGGGCGGCGGGATGGCGATGTCGTCTTTGTCCAGCAGGTTGCCGGTGCTGCTGCTCTTCCCTTGCTGCAGGCTGGGTGGGGGCACCCAGAGCAGAGGCATCAGCACCAGCCCAGCCCGGGCTGAGACCCCCAGCCTGCCCGCACACCCATGGGGGAGGATCCCATGGCCAAAGCACCCCACCGAGCCCGCTACCAGCCGTTTGCGCTGGGAGTTATTCCTAAGGACACGCGTCGTGTCCAGGGAAAGCGGAGCATTCCCATGCCAAGCCCACAAGCCTGCTTTGGGAAGGGTGCAGGAACCCATGTGGCACGATGCTCCTACCTGGCATGGACCCGCTCGCTGCCATCGCTGTCAAGGACTCGTGTGTAGGAGAAAGGAAACCAGCCCCTCCTGAAAGGCAGAGGCAGGGGATGAAGCCAAACCCACGTGTATTCCTGGAGGATCCAGGAGAGGCTGCACCCGGGCTGCAGCGGTTCATGGGGATGGCCACGGCACTCACATTTTTGTTTTCTCGCTCTCTCCGTAATGCCAGCCGTCCCTGGCCTCCGGAACCAGCAGCGTGATGAGGTCACCCTCTTTGAAGCTCAGGAGGGTGCTGTTATCCCCGGCAGCATGAGAGAAAATGGCCTGCACCCTCGTCCTGCCATTCCTCTCGAGCCCTGCGGCCATGGAGCTGGAGCGCGGCAGCGTCTTGTTTTCAGCTGGTGGGAGACAGAGACCAAGGAGTGTCCCAGGTCCTTCACCCCACGGCCAAGCCCAGGCACAGGTAGTCCCTGACCCAGCTTATTTTACCCCAGGTGCCAATAAAACCTGCAGTGTTCGACTCACACCTTCACCCTTAAGGAGCAGGATCCCAGGCAGGACCTGGCCACTGCTCTTGGCATCGCACACCAGCCAGGGCAAAGGGAGCAGCCTCCCTGAGACCCCTCAAGATCTTTCTCCTGGAAATCCTGTCCGTGGGCTGAAAGCCCACCCAGCCAAATCCCAGGGCAGAGCCCAGCTCCGCTCGTTTCCCAACCACAGGTCCAGAGGCACGAGCGGCACTGGATGCCAGAGGGATTCTGCTGGTCACTGCCCTGCCACCGCCGGCATCCCCGATGGCCCTGCTCACCGCGGCTGCGACCGGCCCCTGCCGAACACTCCCCGCGGGCACCACCCGGCGCCCCGAGAGCCCCCGGAGAGGACAGAGCCTCACCTGATGCGTAGCTGTTTTTCGGTGGTACGTTTTTGCGAACTGGGAGCGTATTGGAGTAAGAGTCGCTCAGCTGCTTCTGAGGCTGGGGAGGAGATAAAGATTTGGGCTGTGCTGGCTTCATCTCAGACCAGTGGTTGTACCCATCACTGTCTGGGCCTGAGACTCCGTTCATCACCGGCATGGCCTCCTGCGCCGACATGCGCTACGGAAAGAGGAGAGGAGGGGGGGGAAGACGGGGAACATCTTCACTAGGGCATCCCACCGCAGCTCCCGCAGCGGGACGCAGCTCCAGAGAAGGTGGTTCACAGCAGGCCAGAGCTTCAGCTTGAGACAAACTGCTCCGGGGGGAGCAGTGGGGTCACCTCTATGCTGTTTCACTGCTCCAAGCTGTCTTGCACCTGATAAACCCCTCTTGGGCTCTACTGCCCCGACATCATGGGGGAAACTCTTTTCTGAGGGGTCTTTCATCCCACATGTCACTCCAAGCACCCTCTCCTGCAGCTGGTTGGGTACCTCAGTTCAGCCCCGCAGCTCTGGGACCAGCCTGACTGGAACCAGCCTGGCCAGGTGAGCCCAATTTATGCTTCCCCAAACCCTCCTGAGAAGTTCCTGCCTCTCCAGAGCTCAGCAACCCAAGCAGGACAGGATGGGACAGGCTGCCCATCCCCATCTCGGGCTCCTTCCCACATCCCAGGGTGGCGTGTGCGTGTGTCACCATGGGACCATCTCTGCACAGGTCAAGGGAGTGATTCTGCTCCTCGTCTCCGCTCAGGGGAGACCCCCCTGCAGTGCTGCCTCTGGCTCTGGGGTCCCAATAGCAGAAGGACACAGAGCTGGTGGAGCGGGGCCGGAGGAGGCCCCGGAGACGCTGGGAGGGCTGGAGCCCCTCTGCTGGGAGGACAGGCTGGGAGAGCTGCGGGGGTTCAGCCTGGAGAAGAGAAGGCTCCGGGGAGACCTTCCAGCCCCTGCCAGACCCTTAAGGGGCTCCGGGAAAGCTGGGGAGGGACTTGGGATCGGGGAGTGGAGCCATAGGACAAGAAGGAATGGTTTTAACCTGAAAGAGGGGAGATTTAGATGAGATATTAGGGAGAAATTGTTGACTGGGGGTGGTGGTGAGCCCCTGGCCCAGGTTGCCCAGAGCAGCTGTGGCTGCCCCATCCCTGGAGGTTCAAGGCCAGGTTGGACGGGGCTGGGAGCCCCCTGGTCTGGTGAGAGGTGTCCCTGCCCAGGGCAGGGGGTGGAACCAGATGAGCTTTAAGCTCCAACCCAAACCATTCTATGATCAATAACAGTCCGTTAAAAGGCAACTTGCTGAGGACAACGGTGACACCAGCCTGGGCTTGTCCCTCCAGCTTTGCTCAGAAGGGCACGACAACTTCCACCACGGCGATACTTACTCCTACAAAAGGTGCCAGCTCCGGGGGGACAGGGAGAGGTTTGGCACCGGGGATGGGGTCAGAGATGATGAGGTTGGATTTGGATGTAGACAGAGGGCTGGGCATAATGGTGCCATTACTGCTGGCAGCCATCTGCTGCATCAGCTGTATAGCGCGGTCCGGGATCTTGTTGGGATCCGAGCAGGATTGCTGCCACAGCGGCAGCTTCTGTGTCAGCATCTCCTTCCCCTGCAACAGAGAAAATGAGGCGTCAGGACACGGGGGTGTAGAAAAGCCACCTGGCTCCGCACCCCTCCCTGGGCAGCACTGTGCCGATCCGGAGCTGGCCTGATCCTGGCCACAAGGTTGATCAACTCCTCTGGGCACAGCACGGACAAGATAAAAGATGGGGACTTCCCGCTTCCAGGCTCTGATGGCAGCTGAGCCAGGAAGGTGTTGTGAAAAACGGAAAGGAGGGAAGGAGAAGGTAATTCATCTCCCCAGCTTATTCTGAGACATCCTTGGGGCAGCTCCAAGAGCTGAGGGGCCGTAGGAAGCCGGGCAGGACACTGGGCTCCTCAGGGAACAGCACCGCTTGACCCAGTGCAGAAATAAACCCTGACCAAAGGCTCGGCAGGGCACAGCCTGTACCCTGTGCCGTCACCCAGGTCCCCAGGGATGAGCTTCTTGCTTAGGGCTGCTCAGCCCCGGTAACCTGTGGCCCCATCACTCAAACCCTACTGTTCCCTGCCCGTGGGCAGGACCTGCAGCCATCCACCACCGCGCTCGGAGCCAAGGAGGGGGAGGAAGCCGGAGCTAAACTTGCCCTTATTCAGCTCACACACCCACGCCGTGCGAGGGAGCAGCCCATCGTGTGTCTCCAAGGCAGGAGACGTCCTAAACCATCCGAAGGCCATGCCCCAGCCGAGCACCACGCAGACCCCCAGCCCCCTGCCTAAACATGCGCTGTGAGGAGCTGCGGAGGAGCGGCTCCGGTAATCCCGAGGGCCAGCTCGCCTCCGTGAGCCGCACAGCCGACGGCAACCGATGCCTCTGCACGGCTTCGCAACTCGTCTCACCTGGAGACAACTTGGTCCCCACATACCAAAAAAACCTCTAAAGCCAATTTCAAAGTCCCCTGATGTTCCCCCGCTACCGGCTCCAGCCGAGGCACAGCCTTGCCACCCAGACTGCGGCTGCTGCCAGCATCCTCCAGGAGCTGCAGGCAGCAGCGGGATGGCGTTTTTAGCTGGCAAAGCCCACGCTGGCTGCCAGGCTGGTGCGGGGCCGGGCGCCCACATCACACGTACGCCCACCACGCTCTGGACGAGCCACCTGCAAAGTCCCTCTTGCAAAGTCACTCTCCATGTGCTGCTGCAAGAAGCTTTTGGTTCCACCGTGCCGCAGCCACGCTGCGGGTACCGGCACCCTCGTGCCTGCTGAGCCCTCCATCCCCGGGGGGCGTTCTCCCCCTCCTGCACTACAGGAGGAATTCCTTATGCCAAGCATCGATCCAGCTCACAGTGCAGTGCAAGGACAGCGCTGACTAATCCAAACTCCTCCTGCTCCCCTGTGCCAAGCGCCGCAGTGACAGATGGGTGCTGCGAGCAATGGGGGGTGGCGGTGGGGAACAACCAGAATGGGAGCACAAGGCTGCGGGAGCAACGCCGGCGTTCCCAGCCTTCATCCGGATGGATCCCACTCCAGACGAGCGCAGAGGGCCGCCTCTCCTCAGGCTGGCAGGCGGCAGCTCCAGCCCCCATCCCAGGAGACTCGGGCTGCCTGGGAACAGGCAGGAGGGGTTTGGAGCAGGAGGTTATTCTCTGGTTTAATCCCTGCCTTTGCCAAGGCCAGGGGGTAAGGCAAGGATCGGGGTGAGCCTCGCCAGGCGGGCAGCGCTGCTCCGACTCTGAGCAGCAATGGTGCTGCTTTGCATTTCTCCTGCTTTTGCCAATCATCAGCTGACGCACCAGGAACCTGAGGAGCCTCAGCCGGGGCAGAGCCTTCAGACCCCAGTGACCACGACAGGCAGCAGAGAATGAACTTGGCCCCATCCGCCTACCAGCAGCTCTTCCACGTAGGTGAAGTCGCACCATGGAGCGGACCGGCCCGGGATGCGCTGCCAGGCTCCGCCCTCAGCTCGGCCACATCGGCACTCGGGCTAAGCCCAGGCGGTGCCGTCTCCCTCGTGCAGCCAGAAGCTGCTTTGAAAGGCAGAGGGGCACCCATGGGAGACGTACCCCCTCGTCAGAGGAAGGGCAGCACAGCCCTGCCTCTTCTCCATGGGTCACCCACTAGTATATTCCCTGGCTTCTGCCCGCTGAGCCGCAGGGGCTGCACCAGCTGCGGCTGTCAGGACACCAGCCTGCTCTATAGGCTCGTGACAGGAGCATCCACCCGGTGACGGGGCAGCCCGGGACCCGCAGACCCGGTGGCCACAGGGGTACTGCAGCAGACTGGCAGCTCCGGCGGGGCCGACTCACCTTGGCGTGGTAGGTGATAGCGCTCTTCGCTACGGCGCACTGTTTCTCCACCAGGAAGCAGAACCGTCTCCTCTCTTCCGTGAGAGCCGTCTTGTAGCCGTCGGAGACGTAGTTGTCCAGCTCGCCTTGCTTGTTGCTGATGGCTTCGATGTACTAGAAGAGGAGCAGAGAGGTGGCTGCCTCCACCGCTTTGCGCACTAAGTGCAGGGCAGGGGATGCCACAGCACCCTCCGGAGAGGGGTCAGCGGTGCTGCCGTGGGGCTGGTGGGGGGCAGCTGGCAGGCAAGGTGCCTGCAGGGAGCCCCCCCAGCACAGGACACGCACACGTGTGCCTGCGCGGCCCCTCCAACCCGCCCTTACTCATCAGAGCCCCCCCACGCAGAGGCGCTGACTCAGCGCGTGGGCTGGGAGCCGCACGGGCGGCGGGACGAGCTGTACCGCGTGCAGCCGCCCTCTCACCAAACGGGCACCGGAGCCGCGCCAAGGCTCTCGCCCCGATCGCCCAGGGCTGGCAACAGCCCCGGCAGCCCCCTGCTTGTCCCTGCCAGCCCCCGCAGCGCACCAGCCGCCCAGGCTGAACACCCCCGGCACCCCCTCTGCTGCCGGCGTCTCTGCCCAATCCCCGCCTGCTGCCCGTGGCTGCCCGCAAGGACGGGCAGGGCAGTGCATGAACCCCTTCACACACCCACAATGCCAGAACTACCAGCAGCGCTTCCCGTTTGCGCTTGCCGGTTAGCCGCACCGTAAGCGGTGCGGGGGACACGGGGACCGTGCCAGAGCAGTGCTGCACGCTGGCACAACACTCCCTGCCCGGCCACAAGCAGCAAGAGGACTGCCGGGACACCGTTCCTCGATGCCGCACCCCGGGGCTGCGCAGACACCGGGTCCCTGCCAGCGCCGGGCAGAGATGGCGCAGACGCAGCAGCGGGAAGCTCCTCTGCTGGCACAGGCTCCTGCTCTACCTACGGGAGTTCCGCCAGCACGGCTGTGCCACGCCAGGCTCTGCCAGCACCATACAGGGCACGGGAGCAGCACCCGGGGCTGGGCTGGGATAAACCACATGGGAGGGCAGAGCAACGCCGGGAAGCACAGGGCTGCAGCTCGGCCATGCCATCAGCATCCCTGAGCACAGAGGGCACGAGATGTCCCCAGCTCCCCAAACCAGCCACCTTCTCCTCCCTCAGTGCCCACGGGATGTCCCCCCAGCCCCTCTACAAGGAGCTTCCACCCTTGACGCGGCACTGGGAGAGCAGCCACCAAGCCCCCGAGAGAAGCATCCGTCCTGCCCTGCAGCACCTCGCTGCCCCAGCTCTTCCCTGGGACAGCAGCACCGCGCTGAAGAGCCACAGGCAGCCGTGCAGCCCTGGCACTCTAGACTCCTTTCAGAAAGTCTGAGCTTCCCCGAGAAGGGAATGAAACTGGAAATTCAGGGCCCAAAGCAGCTTTACTGCTTTCTTCATGTTTAACAGTTATTTTTAGCATGCTACAATATTTATTAGCAGACACATAAAATGGAACAAACCTCAACAAAGCAGTGAGATTAAGTGACATCCAGAACTTCAGAGGGGGCTTATTTCAGAGCTGGAGCTCCTGCTGCTCCCACCCTGCTCGGAGCATCCTCCCTCCGGAGCAAACCCTGCGCAGAGCTTGTGCTGGACCCAGCACGTTTTGGGTCTCCCCACAGGCACCAACACAGGTCAGGGAAACGTGGTCAGCGAGAAATGGGTAAAAACCCCGTCTGTGACCAACAACCCTGGTTCCAGGAGATTTTTTTCCCCCAAAATGAGAAAACCCCGTGCAAACAGCTGTGTTTAGGGACAGGAGTAAATGAAGGGAACTGAGCCGATGCCATTGGGTGTAGAAGCAGAAATAACGGAGGTATTTGCATCACCCCCAAGCAAACCTGCGGGGAGAGCTGAGCCAAACTGGGGCTGGTGGGGATATCGGGGAGGGCACTGGGAAAGCTGGCCGGCAGCCGGCACAGGGGCAGCGGGAAGAGGCAGCAGCAGCCCCGGGCATGTGCCTGCGTGGACGGCGGGCAGCAGGCGGCTGTGGGAGGATGCGCTCAGGGAAAGCGTCCCTCCCCGGAGTGGGCTCAGGACAGAGGCGCTGCCGGCAGCGCGCCGCCTCCTCCCGGGTATTATTAGCCCGGGAACAGCACAGGGACAGAGCCCAGAGGCGTCAGCCTGGCAGCGGTGATGGGGAGCCGGCAGGGAAGGACGCCCCAGCAGCCTGGAGAGCCACCGGCTCCCCGAGGGACCAGTGCCCCGACCCCCCGTCACAGCCCTGCTCCCCCCAGCACAGCCCGAGCCCCGCTGTCCCCACACCCCTGCACCAGGCAGCTCCCGAAAAAGTCTCCTTCCTTTCTCTCCCGAGGGAAGCAGCGGGATGACGCTCCCCCTCCTGCAGAGCCCCGTTTCTGGAAGGAAACGCAACCATGACAGCACCCGAAATAGCAGGAACGCGGGAGCAAGGGCAGCCCCCGACACCCGAAACTCATCCTGCTTAATTTACTAATTGGGCCACCGAGAAGGAGAAGACAAGTGAAACAAGTCCACTGCTGGCTAATTTAGTTCAGTAGCACAAGGCCCATCCCGCCGCGGCTCAGGTCTCCCCAGGTCCAACACCGGTCCAGCGGGTGGGCACTGGGCTCTGCTCCCAAACACCCCCCGCCGCAACACAGTGGAGACACTTCCTTGTCTTAGCAAGGTCAGAGTTTTAGTTTTAATCCCGATTTAAATATGCAAGCTAAAGTCTTATTTACCTCCCTGATTTCAATCTTGTATTGCAAGTATACTTTTAATTATTTTGCTAAAGACAGGCTTGTCTTAATGGCTGCAGCGAGTTAGAACATGTCGATTTGCAAGCAGAGAGCCTATGCTCTAAATTTAGTATTCTCAGCGCTTTTTATACTTTATGTAAATATGCCTGATGTGCCATTGATTTATTCAGAGCTTTGATTTTTACACGTCATTACATTACAAAATGGCGAGCAACACTTCTTGTTCACTAGACAGCTTTCATTTTGCATTTGCGCAAAATGACAATGGGCTTTCAAATAATGCATAGAAAGACAATTTAAATAAAAGCCTTGCTAAATATGCCAGATGCACGGGGGGGAAAAAAGGTAACACGCACCGCACAATGTAAGATCTCGCTGCTTTAGGTCAAGGAGAAGCCCCGTCTCCCATCAGCGCGGGCGCTGCTGCCGGCAGCCAGGTGCCCCTCGGGGCCATCGGGCTCACAGCTGCGGCTCACGTCTCCTTTCCCTGGGGACAGGGGGGATCCTGCAGCCATCCCGCACCTCACACCCCAGCCAAACACATTTCCCAGCTTGGCACAACCTGACACCCAGCCTAAGGGCCAGGGGAAGGTGCCTCTGTGCCAGCCTCGGTGTGCCGGGGCTCCGCGGCTCAGGCTCCAAGACCTCACCAACAAGCACGTACTGTTCCAGCGCTGCACTTTAAATTCAGACTTTGCTTTAGGCTGTCAGCTTCAAACTCAGATTTTAAGTCTAAATAAAATTCCCAGTTCAAAGGAGGAGAAAGCCCCGATTTGTGACCCGAGTGCCCACCAGGCAGGGAGCTGCCCAGGGCAGCGCTTGCAGTGTCACGGCCGTGCCGAAAGCCAGAGCACGCACTGGAGCAAACCAGCAGCTCCAGAAACCAGGTTTCTAGGTTGGAGAGGCCTCAAATAACTCCCCCGTCCATCCCCCCCGCCTCCCACTTCCCAAACACATCCACTTCCAATTTACCAGGAGCCACTGACCTAATTAGCAATGTCAGCACGCGGCTGGGGAAAGGGTTTGGTGTAAGACGCCGCCGGGGCTCAGGGGTGGGAGCAGCGGAGCGAGGGCTCCCGCCTGGTCCCGGGGAGTGGTGACCCCAGGGACGGGGAGCCCGGGGAGCCCCAGCAGCAGGGGTGGTGGTGGCTCAGCCGGGGACCCGCCGGTCCAAGCCCTCCTGGCTGCCCGATGCCCACAGGGACGAGCGATGCTGGAGCAGAGCTGGACGACCCTGTGTCCAGCCCGAGCCAGGCAATCTCTGTTCAGGAGCCACACCAAGTTACCCCAATGGGTCTGACAGGAAACGAGGAACAAGAAAACATGAAAGAGGAAACAAGATGCTGCAGAGTCCTCAGCTTCAACAGCTGCTGTCATCCCCAGCACAGAAAAGCCGGGGCACACAAAGGCCCTGCCACTTACAGGAACATCTTCCCAACACCACTCCAAAGCCGACAGCTAGAGCTGTGTGAAGATGAAAAAGCATCCGAGAAATGTCAAGACCCAAGTTCTTTTCAAGTGCACACTGCCATCGCTGCAGTTAGCGCAGGTGAAACGGCAACATCATTACTGAACTTCAGTCAAGCCTTTAATAACCACCTGTCCTTACTGGGGGAAAAAAAAAACCAAAAGAGTTCAAACCATTCTACCCAAGCCAAGAATGTGCAAACCAGTCAGGAGCGTGAGCCAAGGGCAATGCTAATCACCACCGTGCTGAGCACGACTGCAGAAATCATCATTACAGATCTTTATCGGTGCTGAGATGCGGCTGCCGGTAACACAGGCTGAGCAAAGGACCCGCCACAGGGACAAGCGGGAGCGGAGCAGCGGCAGCGGCTGGTGACGCTGCCTTTCGGGGGTCCCCAGGTAGCCACGCTGGGCACAGCAAGGAGCTTTGGGAGCAGAAAGCCAGTAATGCTGCGGGGGAGCCCACTTCTAGCCTGCATCCGGAGAGATGCAGAGCAGGGAGGGGACCGTGCCTCCGCGTGGCTCCGAACCCCGGGCAGGGACTGGACAGGACCAGTGGCACGGAGCAGCGGGGAGAGGGGAAGGGAGAGGACTCCATCTGCCCCAGCCCGATGTAGCAGCCTGAAATACCTGGAGGGTGTAAACACTAAGAGAAGGGAGGATTTATTTAGGGAACCGCAAGGGAGAATAATTAGAAAGTAATGGGATAAAATAAGAAAGAAGTTAGGCTGATTAACAGAGGAAGAGCATCTAAGCTGTTCAACAGTCCCAAGGAAGAACAGCTGAAACCCTACCAGGACGCACAGCCAGAGCGAGGAAAACAAGAGCCCAGGGGATCCTCAGCCCTGACAACTCCTGAGGAAGGAGACAGCTTTTCCTCATTCCCAGAATTTGCTCCTTGCATGGAAGCTGGCGGACCGTGAAGCAGCCTCACTGTCCCCTCGGGCCACCTCCAGCCTCTGCCACGGCCCAGGTGTGTCCGGGTGGAGAGGGAGCCCGGAAGGTTTGCTCAGCCAGACGGAGCGATGCTGTACTCAAGCCCTGGGGTATCAGTGGTGCTTCCCAGCACAGCGTGGCCGGGAAGACGACTGGAGCTTGGAAATGAGCCTGGGGTGACCTAAACTCTCTTGCAATAATGCAAATAAAGCAGCAAACCAAATCCTCTCAGGCAGCAGAGAACCCCATAGGTGGGCCACCAAGGGGAGCCACCCACTGCTGGCTGGCTTCTGCGCCTCCGGCACACCGGCACCCTGATGCTCCGCACCTTTCCCATGGCGGAGACAAACTCCCTGCCCTGCAGAAATACCGGCATCGCTGGCCGGGAAAGGTCTTTCAGTGCCGGCCCCCGCTGTGCTGCCCACCAGCCTGCACCACTCCAGCCCATCACCCTGCCAGAGCCCTCCTCCGGGATGCTGTGGACACCACCGCGCTGATGGTTATCAAAGGTGAAATCCCACGCAGAACAGATCCGAGGGAGCACAACCCTGAGAGCTGCCCTGCTCCGAGGACACCGGCCTCCCTCTGCTCCCCCGAGAAGGGCTGTCTCCCCTCATTACGTTGCCTGTCTCACACATCTGCGCATCGGGGCATCAGCATCCTTCCACTGCTCCTGCGAGGCGCCATCCGCGCACACGTGACGTTACATAAAATTTACAGAGAGCAAACCAGCAGGCAAGCGCTTACTCCCGCCGGCTGCACAGCGGCTTCACAATTGGGGCTTAAAACGTTGCCTCCGTACAGGGACACACTGGATCAACGCCTTGACACACAAAGTTTGGTACCAAAATGCTCATCAGACATGGCCCTGACCTGCGCGGCCACAGGGAGACCAGCTCTCCAGACAAGTCATTTGAGGCGCTTCAGCCCAGAGGAAAAGAAGTCTAAGATTCCATTTTGCATATCGGTAGCAGCTGCTTATAGATTTATAGAGCCAGTTTCAGGAAAACCACGCTTCATGCTGGAGCCTGTGGCTCATCCCGGGTGGAAGGGACACGGCCAGCCAGCCGTGGCAGCTGAGCAAACCTTCCCCGGCCACAGCCACTGGGAGGAGGAGGAGATGGAGACCTTCCTCCTCTCGGTGCCACCTCTTTCCCAAGCACTCACAGACCACCAAGTCTGAAAAAGCCGCTTCAGCGAACGGCTCCTGCAGCACCATGTCCAGAGAGACGTGGGGCCGGTGCCCCGCCAGAGCGAGGAGTGCTGAGACCCCACCAGCGCCCAAAGCCCCCCCAGGCAAGGTGGGGAGCAGCGTCACCAGCACGTGAGTTTACAGCTGGCAGAATAAACAGAGGCGAAAAACACCACAAGGGACGAGCACCCCAATACGGTCCCGAGACACAAGCAGGTAACACCACCGAGCTTCACAAATGCTCAAGGTTGGAACTTCCCAAGCTGGGATCCCCCTCGGTCCCGACCTGGTCATGGCAATAAGGACACTCCGACGCTGTCCCCGAGCAGAGCGGCTCAGCCCCACACCTGATGCATCTCCCACCACGTGTTCCCCAGGCGCTTCCCCTCCCGCACCCCGGCTGCGTTTGCTGGCTCTGGGCACGCAGCCTAACCCAGCTTAAAGCAGGAGCAGACCTGGAGAGGTACCTGCAGCCGCTGAGCTTTTACATAATTCTTCCCTATTTGACTTTTACATAAGCCCTTGTAACCCGGTTTGTGCAAACTCCTTACCAGTTACAGCTTCTTGACCTACACCTAAAATTATTTCTCCTGATGGGAATAGCGAAATGAGGTTTCAATTACAAAAGTTTATAACCCCCCTCCAGGTTATTTGGCGCAGGGGTATTTAATGCTTAAAATATTCCCGTAGGAGCAGGCGTAGGGGTGGACAAGCAGAAGATGCACCTGGGCAGGAGCCGGCTCAGCTTCCACAGCCCCACCGGCTCGGCACCCCCCAGGTCTGCGGGGGCTGGGGGGAGCCGGCAGCTCCCTCTGTCCCACCGGAGTCACCATCGTGGCCGCTCGCCGGCACCACCGCGCCGAGAGCCCTTTGGCCTGGGTCAGGGGGAGCCTCTCACCGCAAGCAGCTGGCCTCGGCTTCGCTGCTCAGCACGAATTCTGCTCAGCTTCGCCTCAGCCCCATGGAGAAATCCAACCGCTCGTAGCTTTAATAGGGTTTGATAAATAGTTTGAACCAACTTAACTTCATTGTTGGGCTGCTGATTCAATCACGGTCCTAAACCCATCGTGACCTTGATTTCACGGCTTGATCATAACCACCATCTAATGAAATTACAGCAGTTTAGCTTCCTTGGTGATTGTTTAATCTTAATATTGTTTCCATTTCTCTTCACAAAAGACGCGAAGTGAATGGAATTGTTTTTTCTCCTGGTTTTCAACACAGGTCAAAAAAATCCCAGTAACTACATAACTAAGATGAGACGTTTGAGGCAGTTAGGTGTCTCAGCTTTCATTCCTCATGTATAACAAAAGCTCTGGACTGATTCATAAGGAATAAAAAGCCTGGCTTTATTGCGACATTCAGCAGTAACAACCCACAGCCACAGCATCTCTTGACCATGACAAAGCTCTGGAGATGAAAAAAAAAAGTCACTCCCGCAGCCTCATTGCACTTTGAGCTGCTTTTAAGCTACGCGAGTCATCTCTCCTGCAAGCCACAAGGTGTTTTAAATCCTCAGCCATTTTAAACCTGCGGTGCTCGTCCTCGTCTGTTAAACTCCACAAAACCAGAGACAGCGGCCCGATGATGTGGGACCTGCAGACAAGCCTGGACCAGCTCTCTCCACCCAGCGAGCGGCTGCTGAAGCTCAGCAGAAGCCTCCTGCGAGTGTCTGTGGGCATCGCGCCGCCGTCCCACCCCGAGCAGAGCTGCTGCTCACCAGCCAGCGGGTAATCAGTAACGTGCTGAACAGCAGCATTTATTTCTGCTTTCTGAAGGGGGAAAATTCTGAATTGAAGTCACCGGTGGGATGTTTGGGCTTTCTGACCAACCTAGCAGAGCACGGAGCCCGAGCCACGCTGGTACCCCAGCCCAGGTGGGGGCTGTCCTCTGCCACCCAGGAAAGCACAGCCGGACCAGCCCCAAATCCCCTCTCGCCTGGGCAGGACGAGGTGCTACAGGAACCGCTCCCTGAAGGACAGCGCTGCCTCTCCTCTCGCTCACCCACCTCACCTGGGGGCCGTGACAAGATGTGGTCACTGAACAAGCGGTAAAAAGGCAGAAAGGAGCAATTCTGCTTCCCGCAGCATCCAGTGCAGAGAGATGATGACAGAGCCCCGCAGTCCTGCCTGCTGACTGCTACAGGAGCTTAAGTGGATGAGTCTTCAAAGGAAGAGTGAGATGCGATTGCTTTGTTGAAGGAGATGACTGATGTAGCTACCAGGACATTTCCATCAACAGCAGCTTCTCCAGTTACAAGTAATTTGCAACAGCCCATTAGGAGAGCCACAGCCACTGGTTGTCTGATGGGTCTGTGGTCCCCAGGCACCAGCCTGATGAGGTCTGCAGCTTCCAGCAAGCATCAGGAGGTGCCTTCAGCCTCCTCCTCCTCGGCCACTGGGGGTTTTACAAGCCGGCCGCAGGGGTGGCTCTGGGCCAGCTAAACAAACCGAACCGCACGCAGCGCAGTTCTCTGGTTTAAGCAAGTTGAGAAAGATTTTTGCGGAGCAAAGCCCCCAGAATGGCATCAGCAGCCCTGCAGATGCTCCAGCTTCACGAAGCCCCAGACAAGGCTCCCTCCTCGGGCCGGTGCCAACACCCGCGTAGCTCCAGGCTGGACCCACCCTTGGAGGTGGGTCCTCCCAGGCAAAGGTAAGAACAGCACCAAGGGTGGCCCAAAACACCCTCTTTTTCTGTTGAAAAGAAGTATCAGCATCGCAGCCAGCAGAGAACAGAGAAAGAATTGCCTTCGTGCCTTAATTCAGCAATTTAACTTTGTGTTTTGATCTGGGGGGGGGGGGGGGGGAANGCAGCAGCGAGCAGCTGAGCAGTCTCATAGCTCTTTAAGCTCAAAAGCCATCATAAGGCTTTTTCAGAGATAAGCGCTTCCTAAATACTTACTGCTGAAAGATTAAGAGAATGAAAGCCTGATCCCGTTTCCCTGCCCAAAGCGGCCGCACTAACAGGACTATCCCATCCCTGCCACATCACAGTGGAGTCAAACCACCGCTCCTCTCCCAGCTCTGTAAAGCTGATCACTGGGATGGATATTCTCCTCCTCCGACTCTGGGTGTGGGATGGGGATCCTGGCACGGCAGCAGCCCGGGGGGGTTTGGCAGGAGAGGGCTGGCTCTGGCAGCAATTTTCCTCTGTTGTCCCTATCAGCAGCTTTCCCGGGTGGGGGATAACAAAGCAGGTTTGATCCCTGAGTTTCCCCACACTGAGACTCATTGCCTAACAGGGCTCTTCTCGCTTAGCTGGAATTTCGGAGATGCCACTGCTCACAAGTGGTCGAAGCTGCTCAGCTCTCAAGAAGGCGCCAGCCCCAGCGGGGAGGACACCCGAGCGCCGCACCGACACCGTTCCGCGCAGCGCTCCCGCCCAGCCGGGGTGGATGACTTTGGTGCTTGTTCTGATTCACGCCACAGAGAGAATGACTGATTTCCCAAATTTTAGAGCAATTCAGAATGTCACTTCCCCAGCACAACCTCCACAGTAACTATCTGCCGATGACTTCAAATGCCACCCCGTACACAGCCCCGGCAAGTGAAGTGCCGCTGACGTTCAGATCCCCTTCGGCAGACACGGATCATTTTGACACGGCACCAGCCCATGGCATCGAAAGCAACAGATCCTCGTCCCAGCATCACGCACGCTCTCATGCCTCAGAGGCAAGACAGGGCAATTCCTGCCTTTCAGGGTTCATCTTCCCCTTTTCAAAGTACTACTCGTGCTGCAACCACCCAACGGCCTTAACCTGAGCAGCAGCACGAGGACTTTCCGCCAGAGCAGGTTTGCAGAGGGGCATCAACGTCTCGTGACAATTTGCCGTGGTCAGCCGTGCTCCGGGCAAAGCTCGAACCAAAGGTCGCAGACTGCAGAAGATGTGAACTCCTGCTGTGAACGCATCAGCAACCGGGGTACTGCTGCCCCTTGGCACGTCCCGGTACTGCCGGCACCAGCCAGGGATGTGCCCTGGGTGCTCTTCCACGAGATCCCGACCTCCAAACCGCGGCCACCCCGTGGCACCACCCAGGCAGGTGCCGTGAGGGACCCCAGCCCAGAGCAGCCGGGACCCGATTAGCACATGGCGCGTGGTTGACGAGGGAGCCCACACCGCGATCACACCGCAGTGATTCACCGCAGCCGCCCCCGGCCTGCGCCGCCGCCCCAGCGAGCTGGGGGAAGGGGCGCCCCGGCAGCAGGCACAGAAAAATATTTAAGCAAAACACCATCCAGCGGAAGATGGATCTGGCACAACAGAAATTAATGATCTTTTTGGGTTCATTCATTAAGGAAAAAACCCACAAAAAACCACCCCAAGCCCCAGGAGCAGCGGATTGAGGAGGGTTAGTCACCACCGCACCGCCCGGCACAACATCTGCCGTCAGCGCAGCTCGCAGCCTCCCCCGGCGCGGCCACGAGACCATCACGGGCTGCCACCCCCTCCCTCTCTGCACGTCCCACGCCCCCCCCGCTCCCCCAGTGTGCGGCGCCCGCTCCTCTGAGGAGAGCAGCAAGCCCTTACCTAAAGGCTTGCAAGAGCCGGGCCCTCGAGCACGCGCTGCCCGGCAGGCGGGGAGAGCCGTGCCCCCGCGCCCGGCGTCCTACCTGCAGCTCCTTGTCAGAGTACTTCTGGGGGTTCTTGCTGCCTTGGCTCTTCTTCCGAAGCTTCTTCAGCTCCGCCTGGCACTTGTCGAGCGAATCCCCCTTGCTCCTTTGCTCCGTCTGGTATTTTTTCAGCGCGGCCTGGATGCGACAGGAGGAAGCTCTGAGCGGGCGAAGCCCTGCCGCGGGCGCAGCTCCTGCTGGAGGTCAACACCCAGAGCCGGGCGTCGCGCGCTGCTGAGCGTCTCGTTTAGAACGGGGACAGCACCGGCACGGAAACCAAACTGCTCGTGGTTCAGAGACGCTACGGCCTCTGTTTCTCGGGATGTGGGATGCGAAGGGGGGGCTGGACAGGCCGCCTGCCCCTTGCACTCATGGCAGGTGGGGGTGTCCTGCACAGCTACCTGCTCCTGGCTCCGTCACCTTTTTGAGGTGAATGACAGCGTGAATGAGGCGAACACGCATCCCTGGTTTTCTTTTTAAGGTTGCACCACGCTGAGAACCTCAGCTGTTCAAAAGCATTTCAATGAGAGATACATAATTGATCCCAACAATTCTGTTCCCCAGGAAGCAGAGCCCCTCCTGTCTCTCGGCTCCTCAGTTTGCTTTGATTTCACGCAGATTTGCGGGCAGCTTCCGCTGGACTTTGGGGGAAGTAGGAGCCCCACAGCCTGGAGAGCAAAGAGGGGAGGGGTAGTCTGAGCCTGGGGAAAATGCCGCTCTGTGCGTGACGTGTGTGACAGCCGGGGACCCGCCAGTCACCAGGGGCACCAGCAGCGCCAAGCAGGGAGCTGGGCAGCCGGGGTGGGAGACGCGGAGATGCCCAAGCCAGCGCTGGCATTGCCGGACCGCACGAGACCGTAACTCACACTCAGGTACCGGGAGTCCAGCTCCACCTTCTGCTCCAGCTGCGTCAGGAGCTCGTTGTGGAAGGACTTGAGCTGGAGGCAGAAAGAGACAACACAGTTCCTTGGGGAGGGCTGGCAAACCCTGCCCGGGCAGCGCCGGGACAGGCAGGGGACAGGGGCTGGACAGACAGAGCAGAGGCTGACAGCAGCGAGGGGCAGACGGATGCTCAGAGGGGGACTCAGCAGAGATGCCCGAGCAGACCAGACCCTCTACAGCTCCACAAACCCACTTCAGAGGGGCTGGTGTCACCCAGACAACACATAGAAAAGCATTTTGCTCGTCTGCGACACCGGCAGCGCCTGCAGCCAGGTGGGGAGCCCAGCATACCGGGCTGGGGCACTCACCATCTCCTCCAGCTGGTTCTGGATCTGCCTGTGGACTTCTGCCATCTGGAAGAGCACATCTCCTGCAAAGACAAGACGTGGGGAGGGGGTTTGAGGCACCGAGCTTGGGGGGACACCCCAGGGCTGGGGAAGGCAGCACCCTACTAGCATGGAGGGGTCTGCAGCCAGAGCCGTGGGTGCTCCTGGGTACCCCCGGTTCCCATATTCAGGGAGCTGCAGGTGAGCAGATGAACGTCCGAGACACTCAGAGAGACGTGTACATCTCGTGCAGCATGAGGGGAAATGAGGACAAGCAGCAGCAGCAGGACCCCAGAGCCCGGAGCAGCCCTGCCCACGACCCACCACAGCTACGGCACGGCTCTGCCCACGCCAGCCCTCAGCCTGGCCACAGGGAGGTGACAAAGGAGCCAGAGACGATGGGACCATGAAAGGTCCCTCACCTCCACCTGACTGACAGTCCAGATATCAAAGGGGGCAGGTGGAGCCGAGAGATGCTGCACTGGTAACGCAGATGGGAATTTAAACAGCACTGTTACAGCCAGGATTGTCACCCGACGCTCTCCCAGCTGCACATACAGCCCATGGCCAAGCACGGAGCACCCGCATCCCTCACCCTGCCGCCGGGCAGCAGACAGACACAGCCCTGGGACTCAGTCCAGGTCACGGGGCTGCAAACGGAGCGAAGCCCTAAGTTAATATTTGCTTCAAAACCACTGGACCTGTTTAACCTCGGCAGCTGAGCTGTGCATGGGCAGCCCTGCCCGGGGCAGAGCCGTGGCAAACGCCGCAGGTCAGTCCCACGAGCCGCTGCCCACGGCCAAGGTATCCCAGCTTCGCTTTGTCTCTTCCTTTAATTTTCCTTTTCCAATGCAGAATGCATCCAGTCACACACCCACTGCTCTTCTCCTGGGAGGAAGGGCCGTGTCCTGCCTCAGCAAAAGCCCCGGCGTGGCTGGAGCCAGACACACACACGGGAGCTGCAGCAGCGTCTTTTCGGACAGGAGCCAGCATTACTGTTCGACTAAAAGCACCATCTCCGGGTCAGGGCAAGCTCTCAGGGAGAGCCCAGCTCCATCAGCTATTGGTAAGGGCTGATTTCGGAAGCTCTTACTTCCAGCATGGTGGGTTGCAGCCTCCCAGGAGGCTTCCAGCCGACATGGAGCTGTTTGCAGACTGAAACCCACGAGCCGCGTCTCTGAGCTGCTCCAGTCTTAGGACTTCGCCCCGGCAGGTCCCACAGCCAGTGGTGGCTGGGAGGCCCCCGGCACCCCCAGGGCTTCTCCAAAGGGAAGCAGCATCCCACATCCCATCCCACAAAAAGCAGAGCAATGTTTTAAATGGGAGAGCAGCAACCTCAGGGATGGGAAACACAATGGGAAGGGGACACCAGCACTGGAGCCCCAGGACAACGTGCGGGAGGAGATGGTGCGACGCTCCTGGGGCTGCTCAAGGTGGAGGTGGCAGCTCCCAGCAGGGACAAGCCTGGGAACCCTCTGGGGATCTGGGGTCAAGCAGCCACAGCCCTAATCCCACCTGGCACTGGGTCCCCTTCCCCGGCGTGCACACAGTCCGCTCCTGCCCTGCTCCGCTGAGAGCCCGGCCCTGGCAGCAAACGCTGTGGTTTTGGTGTATGCAGAGAGTGAAGGAAAACGCGAGTCCTCAGGGGAGGACGGGTCCACCCTGGGCTCCAGGACAACCTCATTCCCTGCACACCGAGTCAAACCTCAGCAGTGGATGCTGGGGTGAGCCAAACCAGCCTCTCACTGGTGCAAGGGAACCCTTGGGTCCCTCATGCAGCACAAAGCCAGCCCCGGTCTCAGCCCGCTGCTCGGTCAGCCGGTCCCTGGCACACGGGCCGTACACCAGCCGTGTGTCAACACCACCGGCCGATCGGGAACAACCTGGCCCAACACTTCTTTGCCCTTGTGGCTGAAGCAATTTGTACTTTGCACCATACACCGTGTCCCAAAACCTCCTGCAAACATTAAAATCTGATCCCTTTCCACCCTTGGCGGGCACCAGCCACAGGTCGAGGCAGTAACAGAACTGGCACCGGCAGGCGCCCAGCCAGCACCGCCTGGCACTGGGGCCACCGTCCTCACTGCTGGGCTCCCCGAGCGAGCAGCGATGCACAAAGCGTCCCACAAAGCAAGGCGGTGACCAGACAGCGCGGCCGCGGCCCCGCTCCTTCGCCGGGAGGAAACCGCGATGCCGAGATTTCCGCAGCCACCGAACCGGCTGCAACTTTTTGCAGCCGCTTCGCAAGGTGCCCAGCAAAGCTGAGCAGCCCCTGGCGCTCACGCCGAGCGGGCAGCCGGCTGCGGCAGCTACGCACGTCTGCGGTGAAGAGCTTCACGCATGAAAGGGGAGGTCCGGGCAAGGGGTCACCACCACGAGACCGCCAGGAAATTGCTCTCCGGTCGGGCTGCGACAGCTCAATCATGGGAAGTGCACAAATTCCCACTGCAAGGAGGCAATGACGCAACGCCGTCGCTCCGCTGAGATCGCCGTTTCAAGCGTATATCAATGCAAGGGCGGCTCGCTTATTATTTCCAAAGCTCGCACCACCCCCTCTCCCTTTGGCTTCCCGTTTATTTGGACTGGAAACTCCGGCAGAGAGTGCCGGTGCTGGGCTGGCCAAGGGCTTTCTGGCCACCGCTGCTGAGCTCCCAACCCAGCCGGAGAGCGGGCACCAGGGCGCTCAGAAATACACATAACCCCAAATCCAGCACTGGGTACCCCCAGCCCCTCGCAGCGGCACCACCAGGGCTGCGCTCCCACCGCATTCCTCACCCAGGGAACCGAGCTGTTGCCAGCAGCCGGGGAGGTGCGCGGTGCATCTCTCAGATACACATCTTTGTGTTCAGACTTTCTCCTCCACCACCACCCCTGGGCTCTTATCGCAGCAGGAGCACGGGGCGTTTCAGCCCTGCAGCAAAGCAGGCAGCGGTGCGGAGCCCTCCCCACGCACCACAGCGTCCCCGCCGCAAGCTGCTCCGTGTCCCAGCCTGGCCAAGGGGACGCTGCTGGCCCCCTGCCATGCCCGGTTTGCCATGGCTTTGCCGACGGCGTGGCCAGCCCAGCGCCAAGAGCAGCTCAAGGTGAGCACCACAGCCCAGCCAGCAAGGCGCAGTGAGCGCCATGGTGCAGCCAGCACGGCGCAGGAAGGTGGCTGGATGCCTGCCCAGCGCTGGGCTGCGCGGAGGCACTGGAGCTTCCTCTGGAGCCTCTCCCCAGGCTGAGACAGCCCAGCTGGCTCCCAAGGAATCAGCTCCAGGCTTCCCCTGGCTTCCGCTGTCGCTGGGAGCCCACGCGGGGCAGCAGCAGGGTTTGAATGAAACCCCCTAAATAGCAGCTGCAGAACTGTGCGAATTCACACGCGGCGCCTCTGACACCCTGATGCCGCCCCACCACGAGCCACTTCCCCACCGCAGAGCTGCTGCAGACCTCGTTAGGCATCAACAGACATTTCACCCCAAACCAGCTCAGACTAACCCTGCTTGGCAGCGGGGGAGAAGCTGAACTGTGACTAAGAGACAGCACGGCAGTTGGGAAGCCTAAACATTTCCAACCCTGGCTCGGAAGAGGGTCCGCGGCACTGCGCCAGTGGTGGAAACGGCGAGGCGTTGGCAGAGCTGGGCGGCAGGGCTGGCACCACGGCATGCCCAGCCCGGCAGCGGCGCAGCCACCCACGCCACGGGCGTTTTGCATCACCTGCCAGCGGTGTTTGCAGGTTAAACAGGGCGGCGAGTGCTGCGCAGCAGGGCAGAGCGCAGGGCGAGCGCCCGGGTCACGCTGCAAATCATACAGAGCGCGCGAGCAGCACCCTGGCCCTGCTGCCAAAACGCACGTCCCAGAGGGCGAGAAACCCAAAGTTTAAGTGTCTCCCCGAAGCCCAGAGGCAAAAAAATAAAGACGGGGAAGGGCAGGAGCAGGGAGCAAGGGCTGCACACACCTTTCTGCAGGGCTGTGAAGCTCGAACAGGCGCGGAGAAGCTGCTATTTGCGTCGGCGTGACTCACAGTATCGTTCTGGGAGAACTATAGGGGCTATTGTGGGCCCTTCCCTACCGCACCCAGCCAGGAACAGGCAAACAGGTTGTTCCACATCCCTCCCATCGCTATCGGCACCGCCAGCCCCAGCTGCCCCTCCAGAAGGCAGAGCAGGAGGAGCCCATCTCACAGGGCTTCGCTTGGGAGTTTTCAGAGCCTCAGGAATCTTTATTTTCTCCACCTCCCCACCCCCCCCCCAAAATCTCTCGAGCTTGGTAAGAGTCATTTTTAATAAAAATACCAAACAATGCATTGGCGAAGGAGCCAAACCACTCCAAGCCAGAACATGTTGATGCCTGTGCAGGGCTGAAGCAGCCCAGCCTGTCCTGCAAGGGCAGCGGCAGCTGGTGGCCACGGGACCAGCTCCCTGGCTTTGCCACAGGCGTCAGCCCGGCAGCAGGGATGCTTTGGCAGGCACTGCATCCTCGCCGGCATCGCTCCTTGCTCCTGTAATACGGAGGATCGGCATCGCTCGCCACCAAGATCACTTGCTCTGGAGATTCAGACCCCAAATAAAGAGCATGGAAGGACGAAACAAGGAGTCCAGGGGCTGGGGGCTCCTCCAGTATTTGACACTGCACCAGGCTTCCCTCGTCCTGTAAAGGCCACCAATAACGTGCCCACATGTCACATCACCTGCTGAAGGTCTCATCAAGCCAGGTTTAAGGCAGAAACAGGCTACTGAAAGCTTCTGCAAACTCTTTTTCTCCCCCTCTTCCCTTGCATTAATGCATCTTGATCCAAGTTCAGACACAGACAAGCACCTCGGCCCAATGCCGCGTCCCGACGAGGCGGCTCTGCCTCCACCAGCTCTGCCATTCCATCGCAAGACAACCCGGGGGAAGATCCATGCATGTGCAGGGGGAAGGATACGAGTGTGGGGAAACAATCAGCTTCTCCGCGCTGATTCATCTATTTCCTCTTTAGAAAAGGTTTCACTTCTCTCAGCCCCCAAGGATGGTGCCCGATTTGTTGATGTTATATTAGCGACTCATCAGCATTATAATGATCGGCTCTGTTTGCAGCCTCTGCTGCAACCCAGCTTGGCAAAGCTTAAGACTTTTTTTTTTTAAATTTATTGAGAGACAAGGTAAAGCAAAATCCAAGAGCTTCCCAAGGCACCCTGACTCAGGCAAGTCCAAGGGCACAGCTGCAGCAGTAGGGTCCCTCAGGCTGAGCAGCTGCCACCGTCACCTTTGCCACCCACAGATGAGAGACCTGGGTGACCTGCAGTGTCCCATGCGTCCCAACAGCCACCCCTGATGCGTACAGACCATGTGTCTGTATCGTGATGTATCATGACATACAGACCAGGGAGCATGACATACATGATACATACATGTATCACGACATACAGACCAGACCTATTGCCCAGCCGCTCTGGCAGCAGCCACACCAGTGGCACAGGATTAATTAGCACCGGGGAACACGGCTGCGCAGACCTCGCTGCACCAGCCTGGAGCTGCCCGGCTCAGACCTCCACGAACCCGTCCGTCTGTCCTGCAGGCCAGCAGCCCCCAGAGGGACAGCAAACACCCCCAGGACCGGGGCTGGCCACACAACAAGCTGTGCCCCTTCCTACCATCTGCCAAGCTCACCGTGGTGCCGACAGACGGCAGAAACCAGCCCACAGACGCACACGTGGCCCCCCCGTCCCTCCTGAGAGGATGGAGCATCCCCACAGGAGCTCGTCCCGGGCTCGGTGCCCGGGCACGCAGCAGGTAGGCATCCCTGGAAGGTGTCAGCACCGAAGGTGAAACCCAAACGTTACACACAGCTGCCACGCGGTAGGAACTCCAGCCAGGCAACATGCTCTTCGCAGATGCTCGTTTAACAACCCTCCACCATCACCTGCCCAAACACAGATTGGTGAGAACAAGCCCACCACTGCGGCAGTCTGCTCCTCACCAGGAGACCCGAGGGCAGCAGCAGAGTCCCTTTCTGAGGCAGGCAGCAGTTTTTAAGAGGTCTTTCCTGTTTCTGCAAGCCCATTCCTACACGTTCATTCCCCAAGGGAACGACACAGCTCGGAGGCAGAGTCCCACATTTCTGGAACAATTTCTCTGGCAAATCAGGCCTTTCAACAGAATCGCAGGTGGAAACGTGGGTCCAGAGCATCCATTCTTCCACCAGCAGAGAGTTGTCACCCACAAGCCATTAAGTGCATCGTTAAGTCCAATTTTAAAAGGATCAAGCAACAAGATTACCGCTGCTCCCCCACCCAGGGGCTGGTCAACCCGGGGCAGAGGGACCCCAAGTCACCCCTCACAGGCAAATATTTCCTGGAGTTCAGGTTCAGTTTTTCTGGGCGCTGCTCTGGTGGGTCCCCAGTGGACACCAGGCACCACGGCCACCAGCAGCTCCAGCAGTCCCCGATCACACACTGAACACCGCGATGACCTTTGACATTCACGGGATCTATATCCGCATCTCCGCTGCTGCAGGAAGCATCTTCCCAAAACAACTGCAAATCCAATTAACAGATTAATCCCTCTCCCCCGAGGACTCGGTGCAGCACAAAGCCTCCGAACCACGCTGCTGCCGAGAGCCCAGCCAGGCTGCGGGGCTGCAGCGAAGACCAGAGCCTGAACTGGCCCGGGCAGCCATGGGCATCCCACCAGCCTGGTCTGCTCCTCACCGGGGGCTGCCGGGTTGGGCGTCCCACCAGGACACGGGCTGGTGCCACCCTGGCTCTACAGCAGTGTCACAGACAGGACCGGGGTCCAACATGCCCCGTGGAGACGGCGCTACCCCCGCATCCCTCCACCACGCTCATCACCGACTTAAAAGCTGTACAGAGTTTAAAACTCTTGACGCCCAGCATCCTCCACCGACACCAAACAGCTCCACAGCAGATGACTGGACCAGGAAGGTGCCACCAGTCCTGATTTTATCATGCAAATTGTGTATAAGAAAGCCATTATCTACCAGAGGCTCATTTCAGCTCAACAATAGAAGACTAATTATGGCATGTCTTGCCCTTTCATAGCACTAGCTTCAGTCAGCGCAGCAGCCACTAATTCTAGAGGACTTTCCAGAAAAACCAACCCCAAAACAAAACCCGCCTCCAGCCCCAGAGGAGTTTCCCGCAGGTGCTGTTCAGCCCCAGCATCCCAGCACAGCCCTCAGCTCCGCTCAGCAGTACCTCTCTCGGGAAGATAAAACCCCTTCCCGTGACTTTGCCATGGACTAGTTTCAAAGGGAAGACAAAGGAAACAGCATTTTGAGTAGCATCCGAGGGACCTAAGCAGTAGCCAGGCATGGGCCAAAGTCACCCAAGCACTCGGGCGCTCGAGACGGGAGCTCCTCGGAAGGGTCGGCAGCGTTCCCAGATCCAGCCCAGAGCAAACCTCCACTGACCAGACACGCAGCGTTCACGCTCTTCACACCAGCTTCCCAAAAACCACCGCAGCAACCACTGAGGATGTGAGGAACAGCACAGGGAACCCCTCTCAGAGGAACGGTGGGGATGGGTCTATTCCCCCGAGGACCAGGAACTGGGCAGCAGCCCAGAGCGCCGAGCGGGAGCAGAGCAGTTTTCCTGCCATCCCTCCCCAGCAATCCAGCTCTTGGGAATGCCATGGCAGGGGTTCAGACAGCGGGATGCCCCTGCCAGACGGTTGCACCTGAAAACTCCAGCCACAGAGCCGATTACAGCTCAAGGACTTGGTTTAGGTTTTCCCTTACCACCCAGGATTATCCCGTCTACTCACAGCTGCTAAAATCTGATGGAGAATTTACAGAAAATGTGAAGTGCTGAGCAGCTGGTGAGCAGAGACCGAAGGCTGGAGGCAGCATTATTGGGCTGTAACTCCTTTCAGCAAGAAAAACGTGCAGCATCACCCCTGTCGCAGGAACGTGTTGTTAAAAAGAGAACACGGCACGGGCCGGGCCGGCCCAGGTCGCTGCTGGACAACCGACAGGGCTGCACACAGCCGGGGACTGGCCGCAGACACGCAGTCTTCCAGTGCCCACCTTAACCAAAGGGCAACTCCTTGCAGTTACCAGTGCTACAGGAGAGGTGATGACATGAGAACAGGGTCAGTTTTGAGCACCGACAGCAAGAGCCACAGCAGCTCTCCCAGCACAGGGAAGCCTCCGAGCATTCGCCCAGCTCCCGGGGGAACCGCAAACCCGCCGCAGCTCCTGGTCCCCGGCCACGTGGTGTCACCCGGGGGGCCTGAGCCACCCTGGCACAGGCAGCATCACCGCAGGGCAGGCAGGACAGCTGGGGACAGACACCTTCAGCACCTCTGAGACACAGGATCTGTGTATTTCTGTATTATTTTGACATTCTGGGACCTTCTGTCCCAGGAATGGCATCAGAAAAGTATCTGCATTCAGAAAAGAAAGGGTTAAGGAGGGAAAAAAAAATCTCTCACATTCTTTCCAGTGGATGCTGGGAACAGATGGGAGCTGCAGTGCCAGCCAGAGAATCCCGGGGTCCTGCCTGGCCTCCCGGACCAGCTTTCCCCAGCCCCGTTCCTCGCGGAGCAGAGCCGCACGGCAGGCGCATCCCCGTTAACATCCCCGTTTGCTGCTGCCTCTAGTAAGGAATGAAATAACCCAGACCCAGCGCTCCTTTCCGGCACTATCAGCAATCACGGCACAGGGACCGATAAGGTAAAGGTGTTCCCAGGAAAAGCTGTACCTTTGGCGAGCACAGCCCCCATCTAAAACATTTTTCAGCCCCTGTTTATGCATGCCTTTGGGAGGGGGTTGTGTCCCCGACTGTTATCAGCTCCAGTAACCCGCAGCCAGAAGTTTTATCTTAACTTTCCCCTGCACGGAGCAGCTGCCACAATAAATATCAGCAAGATCAACAAAGCAGGAGCGCAGGGAGCAGCTGCTCGTCACGGGTCTGGGCTGAGCAGGAGCTGCCAGGATCCTCCTTCAAACACGCTCACACCGAGGGGGGAAGGCGCAGAAGTTCAGAAACGTTTTAAACTAACCCCCGGACACCGGAGCCAGAGCCGGCACGCCGGCAGGCTGCGGGAGGGCAGTAAGGATGCTGCTGTCAAACCACCAGCCTCGGGTCAGGAAGCCAGACCAGCAGAAGACACCAAAGGCAGTTTTTAAGGCTGGAGCTGCTGCTCTGAAGGACAGGCAGGGTCTGTGGTCCCTCGCGTGGCTGAGCCACCCCGATAAGGCTCTCCCGAGCTTTCGCTGCCAGGACAGAGCTGCTGCGTCTCTCGAGGCAGCCGAGACAGCCCTCACACGGGCAGCTCTACACAGCCCTGCAATCTCAGTTGCTGCACGCATTGCGCACAAGGCTCTTTTGTTTTATTTATTAAACAGATTGCTATAGGCAGCTTTAATCCAAGACATAAAAATCGGTTTCCATAGACACTTACTGCTTCCCCATGAAAATTCAGGCACAGCCAGCGAGCTGTGCACAGCCGAGCCAGACCAGCCGTGGCTGGGATACGCGGTGTCTGACACCAAACAACACGGTGAAACCGAAGCCGGGCCCCTCCGAGGGGCTGCTCACCCACTGCTTCATCAGCCCTTCCACTCGTTCCAGCTCAACCTCTTCTCTGTTAACTGACCTCATCGGAGAGATGGCATCAACAAGGAGTTTGCCATCTCCCAGCACAGCAAACTGGTGAGCCAGACCTGCGGGAGGAGGGGTTCACCCGGGACTGCAAAGGCAATGAGACCAAAACCCGTCTCAGCCTCACTAGAGCCTTAACGAGAGGCTGCAGCATCCCTGGGGGGAGCCGGGAAAAAAGCCACCTCCAACCCCCTCTGCACAGGGAAAGAGCAGCGAGAGGGAACAGCTCGGAGGGAGAACACAGGCGCCACGTCCGAGCGATGGGAGGACTGGAGACACAGCTCCCAAATGACTTACCAGAGGAATAAACGTAAGAAAGGGAAAGGAGGCACTGGGCATCGCAGCTGGGATGTCTGCCGCGACTCGGATCGATGGAGCAAGCTCAAGTTGCCCGCTGCACTGGGACGCTGCTGGCGGGGAGCACCAGACTGGCGCGGCACCGCGGGGCTCGGGGTACCACCACGGCGCTGGGCCACTGCCACCAGGAGAAGCGCTGCTCCAGGACCGCTTTCCTGCCTGCCGCCACTCCCCTGCCTCGTCCCCATCGCCAGAGGATGAAGGTGGGCAGCGCTGCCTGCCCTCCCCGAGCAGAACCCGCTGCTTTTCTCTCCTTGGCCAAGCCAGGCAAAACTGCCACGCTCTGCAAACGCCTCCTCTTTGCAAACACCACGAGCTGATGGTGCCCCGAAATCCTGACACTAAGAATAGCAGGTGCTTTTTTTTTTTTTCCTTTAAGCTACATTAACAGCAAACACTTTTCTCATTCACGAGGCAGGATCAGCTCCACATTAAGCTTATCCCCATCAACAGCAAAAACCTGGTTTCATTCCTGTGCTTGGAGCCCGCCCTGGACTGCGACTCCATTTAGCAGCAAATCAGTGACTTACCCAATTCTTTTGATCCTTGGCTTTCACTGGCCAACTCTCCCATCTTGACCAGAGCATCAAAGTATCCTTTTGCTGCGTATGTCATACCTAAATGCATCAAAAAACGCAGGTTATATTCTCTTTAAAGGCTATGACAACTTCTATGGCACTGAATAGATGCTAGATACTAAAATAGACATTACTTCAAAGGGCTTAACCCCACAGGGAGGGACTAGACAAACAGAAGAAAAACGAGTGGCGAAAGAAGAAAGCTCGAGCAGCAAGATTGCAGGGCTACTTAGAGAAAAAAAGGTACGTGCAGGACCTAGGTGGTTTTCATTCCAGTGTAACCATCAGCCTGCTTAATGCCGCTCAGAAAAATCACTGTGGAATAATTGAATATCACAGACTTTCATTATAGTTCAGTCTTGTTTGTTGACATTCCAACTACACACTCCACTTTAATCAGATAAGCAGGGGGTTTCCTCTAATCACGAGAACATGTTGTACGGCTTTAGCTCAACACCATCAAATTATGTGCTGAAGCCTCTTCCAGCATGATTTACTCATTAAGAGACTTCCTTCAGATGCCCCCAACAAGCTCGGCGATCCAAAGTAAAGGATGACCAAAGACAATTTTAAAAATTACAGGAAGATCTTGGGCTTCAAAGCGTATTCACAGCAGGGATATGAGAAAAATAGAAGTCAAGTGATCATACTGGTTATCCACAAAACGCTGCAGTTATGTGCCCAGCTTCAGCTGTGATAAAACAGCACGTTACAGACTGACTCCGCCACCCGGGTAATTAAAAGCTGCATTATCAGTATAACACTTAAGAACAAATAAAAACCACAGTCCCAAGGGCAACCCTGGCAGACCCTGCCTCTCCTCCCTCCCCCCTGCCTGCACCCGAATCAACTCCTCTTCGTTAGCATCATTGGGAAGAGCTGGGAGAAGCGGCCCCTCGGAAGGGTGTATTCCATGCCCCATCCCCGGGGGGGCAGAGTCCACAGCCCTGTGCAGCGGACCGGGATGGACAGGCGCTTCCCACGCTACGGCCAGTTGATCCATTAAAACCTGGTTAAAAACAGTGCCGAGAACTGGCAAGAAAGCAGCGTGCGGGGAGCGCCTGTACCTGAGAACGGCAGGAGGTCTGTCTGCATCTTAAAAACCCTTCACTGAAACATCCAGGAGACTCGTTTGACTTGTGGGAAATAAAGTTTGCTCCAGGCGCAAAGCAGGAAGGCACAGATCCTTCCCAAAGGTCGGATTTCAAACACCGCCGTTTAAGAACATGAGACACCACAACATTTTTTTTCCACCGGCTTAAGATTATGACAGCCTCTGTGCTTACAGGCATTTGCACCGAGCCAATTAAAAAAATAAGAGCTGAGAGCCATGCAGCACGGCCCTGAAGTGAGCAGAGCCCTCCCCAAAGCAAGCGGCTGCCTCTGGGGCTGAAGGGAACCTGCCTTAAACCTCCTCAAAAGCAAGCCGAGGAGGGCCCAGGCAGTACATAAAGTCATTTTAACTCAAAATAATCTGGTTTTGGTTTTCATTAATTCATATTTTACTTATGATCATTTAAATCTACACCTCCTTAACGGCTCCCAGTAGGACCCTCTATTCCCAATCACAAGCTGCCACCAGTATTTTTAGGCTTCTTCCTTCTCCTCCAATGCATTCTTCTGGGCAATCTGAACATTTCAGTGACACACCTTGAAACCTAACTTAAAATCTGAATTCTAAATATTTTATAGTAACATTTGAAGATCAACTGATTGGAGATCTACTTGTTATCCAGCTGCCACCCAACATTTTACCACGTAGCATTTTGGCAAAGCTTTGCACTGAGGTCCAAGAACCACATCCCCGTTTTCCTCCCCCCCCCTCTCCTAGGGAAAAAGAGCATCCCAAGCCCGTTTTCCAGCTTTCCTCCCTTCCGAGGCCACGCTGCCCAGCTGGACCCTCACCAGCCTCGCAGCCTCCAGCATTTCAGCAGCAAACGCATCAGCGATGCACGTTCACTTACTTGCTAAGGCTTTTTCATAGGTCTTCCCCATAGAAATGAAGTTCCTGAGGCTGGGATTGAACTGCTCCATGATCGTCTAGAGGAAAGAGAAGAACATCACCAGGGGTTAGCAGAGGCGATGGGGAGCTGCACAGAGCAGCTCCGTGCTCCCCAGGGCAGCCAGGCTGAACTCCACGCTCAAAAATGCAGTAACCGAGCCAACACCAGTCCTCCCACTGCCCTCACGGCAGCTCAACCCAAGCTCCCCGACGCCTTCAAGGAGATGCTGGTTTCACAACCAGAAGCCTTAAGTACACCCATGTCCTGCAAATAACGCACAAAAGCAACGGCCCCATTGGCCTGGAAGGGCAAATATCGTTCTCACCTTGGGTAAGGCAAAAGGAGGGGAGGGGGCAGCGCAGAAGTAGCCCAACGCTAAACCAACCGCGACGGTGAGAGCTGCTGAGCCAGCCAGGACCTCAGCCCAACGCAACAACCCGCTGCCACCTCACGCCTCGGCTCCTCCAGCCCTCTGCGGGGGCACCTTCACCTCTCCCCAAGGAGAATCTCTCCAGAGGGCTCTTCCCCAACACCAGCTCTGGTGGGCGCCAATGGCACCACCCTGACACCAGGCGAGAGCAGAGCAGGGAGATGCCCCAGGTACCCTCCCCTCATCCCACAGCTTTATCGAGGAAGAGCAAGCGTTCGGGGGGCTGAGCCCCACGAGGCAGAGGGTCAATAACAAGGTGGCTCCGCAGTGCCCCGGTGCGAGACGCCTTGTGCAGGTGCTTCACCTTAAGAGATAAGGGAATGCCCCAAACCAGAAAGTTTTGGGATATAGCAAACATGACCATAATAATAACCATAAGTGGCCGTTTGAGACAGCAGGGAACGGCCCTCAGACCAACCAGGAGGTTGACCTGAGTTCTGGGAGATGATGGCTGGTGATGTCCCACTCCTGCGGTGGCCTTGGAGAGCAGCATCAGCTTGGTCCATCACACACAAGCTGACAGGGCTGAAGGGCGGTATTCAAAATGCCCCCAGGAGCTGAAGACAGCACAAAGCCACCATCGTCCCCACCGAGCTGGTGCCAGCCACAGCTGAAGCCACACGCAAGGAATTACACCTCGGTCTCGGAGCACTTGGTGTCACTTTCCACCTGCCTATAGCCGCATACGTTACGGTGCCGGCGAACACCAGGAGCGTTGTCTGACGGCTTTTCCTCCCTCGCTTTAAGGTCCTTATTTGAACACGGGGGGAAGGAATAATCGGATCACAAAGAAGAACGGCTCTTTGTGCGTTTGGCACCGCAGCGCCTGACCCTCCCCTGCCAGAGCCATTCAATCCCCGGCGCCGATAGCATCTCTCCAACCAGACACCGATTCCCAGCCGAGCCGTGGGGGAGACAACAAAAATCTCCATTCTCTCCCTGCGAATCCAACCTCCGGACTGAGCCCGGCTGCAGCGGAGCAGCCCCGGAGCTGGCCCCAAGCCCCTGCCCCGCCTTGGGGACAGCCCCTCAGTCAAGGATGCCACCAGGAAATTAAGTTTAATGCCTAAGATGTCCCTGCACACCCCGAGGAGGGATGCACAGGCATTCCCCCCGGGAAGCGAGGGCTCTGCACCCCCACGCAGTGCTGCTGGCAGCGTCCCATCCCGGGATGGGGAGGGAAGACAACAGACAGACACTTATGGCGAATAAGCTGATTAAGCATCTGTCACCTCATCCCAAGCTGGCCAAACACTATAAAGCTCATTTTCTGCCTGAGGCATTTTTATCCCAAGTTCCCACTGCCTGGCCTTCGGAGAGCGTGGCGGTGCGATGTTCCTGGGCGGGGGCAGGTTGCGAGGCGCAGCCAGCGCCGCCCCCGCCTCAAACCTGCCATTTTCTCATTCCAGCCTGCGGGAACCTGCGCGAGATGCCAGCTCGGGGCCAGCACCGAGCACGCGGGCTGGGGCCATCACCTTGGTGCTGCTGTCGGCTGGCAGGAGAAATCCTTTTCATCCTGCGAGGAGCAGGCAGCAGCAGCCCACTCCCAGCTGGAACGTGGTGGGATGAGGGCAGAGCACCAGCCCAAGCTGTAATGCCCCAAAAGCCAGCACTGCCACCCCCCCGCTGCCCCAGCGGCGCTGTGTCTGTCCCACAGCACCTCACGCAGCCCTGTGAAGGGCAGGAGGCGACCGCAGAGACCCGACGGGCACGCAGCAGGCTAACGAGAAGCTCCACTGCTAATTAAGGCTGCGGGTCAAGCGCCACAGCAAGGCAGCGTGCAGGGAAGCTGCTCCGGGGCAGCGCAGCGCAGTTCAGTGAACACGCTCAGCTTGAAAGGAGACAATGAACCTGTAGGAACAAGCCACGTAGTGAGTTGTTTCCCCTAATTGCAGGAGACAATTGCACAGGAGTTGATCAACACTGACAAGGATTGCTCCCTCCTTCCCACATCACGTTTAACTTCAGTCAAAAATCCACCTGCCCCATCCCACGAAGCGGCCGGCAGCGTGGGATCGCTGCCCACGGCGGGGACAGGGACACGTCCCCGCTGCCAGCAGGGCCATGGCTACAGCCCCCACCAGGCTCAGCCCGAGCAGCCTGAGGCTGAATAACATTTACACAGAAGGAATATTGGCAGAATTTCTGTGGGGAAGTGATTTTTAAACAGTTTGCTAGGTTAAGTGCAGTAAGTGTTTATATATATATATACATGTATATATAAATAAAGTGATTTTTGCAGCAGTGCCTATGTAAATATATCTTCCCAAGGCATGAAACTTACCATGTAAGTGACAGAATAGGATCTGCAGACAAAGCATCATCCGCAGGGCAGGAGCACCGGCCACCCCGGTGGCACGGCGGGCACAGGTGGCAGCGCTGGGGAGCAGCGCCGTGCACGAAGGCTTAAGGCAGCCGAGCTGCTCTCTCGGTGTGTGGGTCTTGTGGGGATGGATGAGGAGGAACAGATTCACAGAAATCCCCTTCTAAAATCCAGCACATCTTCCCCAAACTGGAGGGAACCAAAGCACGACGCAGCCCCGGCAGCTGCCAGCACTGCTCGGGGCAGGATCCCGCTCCCCTCTGACCAAAAGCAGCCATTTTAAAGCAATAAGTAAAGAGGAAGAAAAGCCCCACAGGACACGTCCCACTGATCAGCCAAAGAAGGGGGGCAACAACTCTCTGCTGGCCAAATAAAATTCACAAAACCTTAGGAGGAAGTTTGCTGAAAGTGAGTGTTTTTAAGACATTGTCTGGAGACTCCAACAAAAACAGCTGGGCAGGATGAGGATGTTGAAAAGGGCTCTTCACTACACAGATAAAAATAGAGCTTTTCAAGCCGCCTTCTCACTCGCAGGGTGGGAAGGCAAGGTGACTCCAGAACTAACACACCTTCGCATCACCCTCCAGGTGAGAAGCTGAAAAGCGACCAGCTGCTAACGAGAAAATAAACGTATTTATACTAGATATATTTGTGTCACAGAACACGCTCAACAAGCAATCACTTCGCACGCCCAAGTCAGCCAAAGTGCCCCGACGGCTCCCGGGAGACGCGGGTGGCATCGCCGGCGGATGCAGCCCCCGGCGCGGGGCAGACAGAGGTGCCAGCAGGACTCTCCTTCCGCCGGCGAGGGGCGGCCGGGCTCACCGGACACTCCGGCAAAGCCAACATTCAGCAAAACCCTGGTAATGAAAGCGAAGCTCGTTCTCCCTCAAATTTTGCTCCATCAGCACCACCCACAAGTTGTTTGCCTTCCACGCGCCGCCTGGGCAGAGTTTAGAAAAACACAGACAAAAAACCTGGCAGCTAAAGGTTGGAAGGGCTTTGCTTTGTTCCACGGCGCTGAATTCCCTGGGTAATACCACTCAGCTCTCTGGGATTGGCACGGCTTTATTCAGCTGCCAAAAACGAAACTAATGCGAAGCACGAGGTCTCCAGGACCGAGTCCTGCGCATTAGGGGGAGAAGAGGCAACAGAAAATAAGGCGCCCGTCTCTCCCCTGGGAGCGCACCCCATGCCACAGCAAGGATCCGCCGGCTGCTCCCATGCTCACAGGGAAACAGCCCACAGGGAAACATTTAAGTACTCCCCAAGAACCAGCTGGAAACGGAGCTGGTTCAAGCTGTATCGGGTTTATCCTCCACACAGCCACGCAGCAGAGGGCTGGACAACCAGGGATCGAGGCAAGGAGGCTCCTGGATTTGTCCAAGGGATGAGCATCACCAGGAACGCCGCAGCGCGCGCCCTGCCCTGGGCTCCTCTCCCAGCCACCCCCCACCAGGGACAGCCTGGGCAGCACTGGCTGGGGATGTCCCGGACACCTCAGCCAACGCCAGTTATGGACTTTGAGCTAAAAAGCCGACTTTAGTGTTTTCCTAGTACCACTCTTTGTTGCCTGAGCACAGCACTGAGTCGTGACGGCTCCTCACAAGGCTGAGGCTGGGCAGTGGCATGGATGGCCCGGGCTCAGGCTGGCACCCACGGCTTCCCTGGGCGACTCATGGGTGACAGCAAGACTTTATGGGACAATGACAAGTGCCATCAGAGGGGGAAACACCACAGGACTCTCCACCGCGCCACAGTCGCGCTGCAAAAGCAGCTCAGCTATAAGGAAGTTTGGTTTCTAACTGGGTCAGCCCTGCTCCAGTTCATTATTCCTGTGTTAATATTTAATGCCCAAACCAACCCCAGCGCTGCCTCCACCTCAGCTCCTCCTGCCCTGTGCCACCAGAAGGCAGCCCCGTGGTTTTAAGAGCCAGGTTTCTGCTGGGAGGGGACCCTCGCTGGACTCGTCAGCGGGGCTGATTTCAGTTCCTTACAACACACCCGCCACACAACTCCACTGCCGGGATCGTCCCCATCCAGCCCAGGGCGCCGGTATCTCAGTGTACCGTGAGACACACCGGAGCAGCAGCGTTTCACAACACGAGCTGCTGACGGCTGCTGCGCTGCATCCCGCCCTCATCCCACCCCACGCGGCGCTCCCAAAGCTCGCTCCAAGCCAGCTGGAACAGCTGAGCCACCATCCTCCAGCTGGGGCTCCCACGAGGTCCTGCCCCAGTGCCAGGCACAATCTTTACTGGAGAAAGAGCTCATGAGCAAGGGAACTAGGGGGGGGGGAAATCAGGGTCCCCATCTAAAGGCATTTCGTTTCCCCGAGCTTTCCTGTCAGGGGATGAAGGGATCCGGGATTCAGGGTGAGAGCTGTGAACACCTTTGTGATGGGGGTCTGGGCTTGAAGGAAAGCGGAACGGGGACCTGCGAGGTGCACAGAGCTCCCCCAGCACCCCCAGGGAACCCCTTGTCAGTTCCCACCAGCAGCCACCCCACAAGGCAGCCCCGTCCCCAGCCAGGCGGGGTCGGTGACACCACTGCAGTGCCAGGATGGTCACCCAGCCCCTTCCCCAGACCTCACACCGAGGGGTTTGACACAGCCAAAGGCTTCAGCCAGGCGAGCTCGGCACCGGAGATGTTTGTCATGTGCTGGCGTCCCCCGTGCCCTGCCCTGCAACACGAGCAGCACCGCAGCGAAACCGTAGCCACGAGCAGGCTCAATGCAACAAGGTGCCGATGGCGAAGCCAGCAGCTGCCTCCATCCCAGGAGCAGCATCTCTCGCCAGCAGGAGCAGCAGGCAGCATGGGAACCATTTGGGGAACCTTCAGGGAGTCAGGAGCTACCCGCTTTATCACACTTCTTAACCCAGGAGGCTCAGCGGTCTGGAGATGTGCCCTGGCAGCAGCAGGCAGAACCCCTCTGCCAGCCCGCAGCAGCATGCCACGCAGGCGGAGGGGACGGAGCAGCCCCCTGCCACCATCCCAGCGCCCCACCGCTGCCTCCGGGAGACAGCCAAGACGCTGACAAAGACGCAACTCCAGCAAAAGCACGGTGCCCAGCAAAAACATGGTGGCCCTGGGCCCTGCTCACCACGGGATGCCAAGCCCGGCCTCCCCCCGCGGTTATTGCCGGGAAAGGCATTTTGCAGCGCTCGACCCACTGCCCGTGGGAACAGCGGTGCCACCAGCCGCCCCGACAGCGCCGGCGCCCACCAGCAGGGGTGGGCACACCAGCTCCCACAGCTGGGGTGTGGGACGCCCCCGCGCAGGGAGCGCAGCCCTGGGGGTTCGGGGGTGGCACAGGGTGACTCCAGGGGCCAGCTCCTTCCTCCTGTCACACCGCATCGTCCCTCCACTGCCAAACACTCCGAGCCACCCACTACCTCCCTTCTGATTCACTTGAGCAAGAATCACTCCTCTTCCCTCTGGACTTGGAGATAATGAGGCAAGAGGCTGTTACGCCGGCAATAACATTTATTACAGCTGATGTGCAGCAAACGACCATCAGGAATTATGCCTGCATTTGTGCGAGACAATTAGGTTTCGAGTTTGGGGTGTTTTTAAGCAAACACCTCTTCAAACGCGGAGCTTTTCATCCATCATTGCAAAACAATCTTCCACACGAAGAAATAGCTTTAAAATGAAATGGAGGTTAGCCTGTAACAGCAATAATCTCAGCTGTCATAGACGAGGCAGGTCTGTCTCCAAGGGGAGGGAGAGTTGCCAGTGCCTCCTTCCTGCACACAGACAATCCCGCGCGAGGGAGAGCGGGGCCGAGGGGAGCTGCCCTTCCGCCGCGCTGCCCGACCCTGCGCTGCTACGGCGGGGTCCTCGAGTGAATCAGCGCCAGGGAAGGTGGGATTACGTTGGCGGAAGGTGCCAGCAGCCTCCGTCCCCCTCTGTAATTACTACACATGTGTAGGCAGCTGCCTGTAGTGGCAGCATCGGCAAGGGGGCGGCTGACAGCTCCTCCACCATCTCATTAGCACAGTCACTCCGAGGGCGAGCGCCGGTTCTGGAAAGTGACTACAATGGGCTTCCCGAGCAGAACGCCTCGGGAAAGCCTGTGCAGGAGACAGTGCCTGGAATGCGGAGCAGCCAGGGAGCTGCCTGCTCCTGCTCCAGACCTCGCAGGGAACTGGCTTGACCCCCTGGTCCGGCTGCTGCCAGAACCCCGGCAAGATGACGGCAGCAGCTGGGAGCAAAGCGTGGGGCTGCCATCCATCCCCCGGCCCTGCGGCGTGGGGCTCAGGGGCTGTGAGGAGACAAGGGCCAAACCTGACCCGGTACTGTCCCCCTTCCTCGGGGTTGGCCCCTCTGGACCACAGCGCTGCTCCAGCTGCTGCACACACCGGAAAAGCACTTACTTGGTCATCGGGGGTGTGAAGCACTGGGGGTTGGTTTTGGACTGGGAGAGTTCAAAGCTTACAGAGCTCCGGAGAGTCCACACAGCCCCTGAGCCTCCAGCCCTCGTGCTGGGCTCCAGGAGGTCACAGAAGCCCTCAGAGAAACGGTGAAACACACGGTTCCTGCACACACCCCGTGCCACACGTCGCCAGAGGCCAAGAAAAGCATCGTCGTCTTCAGAGGAGAAAAGGCTCCTCGCTCTCTGCGGGGAAGGCAGAGTTGGGACCGTCCTCCAGCTCCCAGCACAGAGACGCTCATGTTGGGTAAAACCGTGGGATCTGCCTCCAGCTCCGTGTCCTCACTCCCTACACCGCGGCTGCTCCCACTGAAACACCGAGAAACTAAAGCGTTCACTAACTGATGGAGACCTTTGGACTCCTCTTGAGTCCATCTTTGGCTCCTGGGGCCCCTGGGCACCCTCTGCACTTCAGCCAGGCTCCGATGGCGACAGCGGTGCCGCTTGCTCTGGGCCAAGGGTGCTCTGCTCTGACTCCAGACCCGCAGCACAGGAACGATGAAGAGGATGGTCAGAGGCACGAGAAGTGCCCAGCCAGCATTCACCCCCCACCCTTGTTTCTCGAGGGAATGAGCGTCATTTAGGTGCAGTCCTTGCGATGGCACAAGCCATCGCGCACGGGCGCCTGGGGAAGCGGTGACCTGCTCCGCAAACCTGTTATTAGGACAGTTCTTCGAGGACAACACACCTCAAACAACAACTGAGTCACCAGCTGACACTGTTCCCAGCAAATGTCCCCAGACCAACCCCACCATCACTCCATCCAAGTGACAAGCTCCAGCTGCTCCTGGGGCCGAGCCACACGCAGGGACCTGGCCACATCCACAGCCCGTGGGGCCGGACTCTGCCCCCCCAAGTCCACAAGGAACCCGCACAGCCACGAGCCAGGGTACATCAGCCGCATCCAGAGGGTGGGAAGGAGCCCCAGGCCCCAGCCCCAGCCAAACACCAGGAAGCTCCATCCACAGACCTCTCCACATTCCCAGCAGCCAAGACTTCGGGTGCCATTAGCTCCACCTGAACCGCTGTTATGCCCCAGCATCCCAAACCCCAAGACTTTAGAACTTCACCACCTCGGTATTTTTAATGCTAAATTTTTGTATCAGAGGTGCTGGAGTTTTCTCTGCGTAGTGCTCCCAGGTAACTCAATCTAACCACTTAAAACGCAGGAGATCATGCAAGCTTTCCAGTTTAACAAATGACATCCTGCATTACATGTCAGGCTAGAAAGGTTTTATTAGACTTGGTCACAGGACCCAGCAGAGCAGAAACCACTTCCTTCGCAAGGAAAATTAAAGCACATAAATTATTTTATTTTTCTCACGACACCGGGAGCAAAGCAGAAAGTGGGGGGAAAAAGGCACCCTGAGAGGTTCCCAAACTCCAGCTCCGGCCAGGCCAGCGGGAAGGTTCCCAGTGCGTCCCAGTGCTGTGGGAAGGGAGCGACGGCCGCAGACCCGCGCCGGGAGCGGGGGAATTTGGGGACAGCCCTTGGGACAAGGCGAATTCCCACGCAGGGTCCCGCCGCCCACGGGGTCCCGGCGCCCGGGAAGGGGGTTGGGGGCGCCCGGGGGGCTCCGGGCGCATCCCCGAGGATGGAGCGGGGGCGTCCGCGGCGCCTCCTCCCGCCGGCGGCTGGGACGGACGGACGGGGCGGGTAGGGGAAGAATTAAAATAAAAGGTAAAAACCCCCCAGCCCCCCCGGTAACCGCAGCGGCGCCGCGGGCGGGCCGTACCTTGTAGACGTTCTCGGTGAGGCGGTGCACCTCCTCGGAGCGGGCCATGGCGGGCGGGCCGGGCAGCACCATGGGCGGGCGGCGGCGCGGCGGGC
>VZSF01006430.1:0-13603 GCA_013398295.1 Chionis minor
TGAGGCCAAACCACGACACATAGGTGTCAGTAAATTTTATATTAATGTATGATGTCCTACATCATTGTAGTTCACTGAATAAACATAATTTGTCCAGCATTTGATTTTTGTATCTTCTTTTTGTCAACAACTGCTATATTTTCATTGTAAATTAAGATATTCTTCTTGCCATTGTGTACTACCATAACACAGCAACATTTCTAAACATTGTAATTGACTTAATTAATTCAATTTCTGGACCTAGAAAACTTAAAACATCAGCAGTTAGTGACAAGATACTCTTTTTTCCTTATTAGACATAGTTAGACATAGCAAACTTTTTGAGCTTGATCTTGTCACATGAAAGCCAGGAGCTGATTTATCAGTGGATGCAGAAATCATGCCTTGAATTTGGTACCTTTGTTACTTGAATCTTTAATTGCTTAGATAGATTAATGAAATAAAATTTTTAAAAAGCCAGTTCTGAGGGACAGACTCACAAAAGTAATCGTGCATTCAAGACCCATAATATCATTAGCTCATAACAGCTTTGAACTGAAGTTGAGAAAATAATTTCTCAAAAACACTTGCTTTTGTTGCATAAAGGTTTAGTCCAAGCTACATTGCCTTAGGCCACATCTAAATTAAACTGTATTTTGGAACAAAAATATGTTTTTGAAGAAATTCTCCTGATCATCCCGTGCCACTTGTTGTTTGGATTTTTGAAGCAATTTTAATAAGGTTTGATGAAGGTGAACTATTACTTTTATCTTTTTTAAATCCCCCCCCTCCCAAAAAAAAAACACCACACAGAAAACCCCCAACCTACAACACGTTCCTATAGAGAAAACTTAATTATAAATTCTGGTCAGGTGCTCATCAAAAGCCCGACAGTACCTAATGCAGAAATGCTTGATCTTCCATACACCTTTGAACAATATGTATGTTAGTGATGTTCAGTCCAGGAGATCAACCAAATCTATTTCAAAGGAAAAACAAGTAAACAACCAACGAACACAGATGGAGATGGAGAGGCCTCATCTTGGAAGTGATGAGGTATATTTGGCCACAATTTATACCACATAATTATTTTGTTGGTTTAATCCATTCAGTTAAAAAACACACCCCCGCCCCTCCCCCCCCCCCAAAAAAAAAAANCATATATCCAGCCCAAAAAAAAAAAACACAACAAAAACCACAAGCACATGAACTCAGAATATAATGTTTATTTTTATTCAACATCTACTTAAGATGTTAGAGATTCCTCTTTTCTGTGAGGGTAGAAGTCAAACCTATTCTCTATCAGGATTTGGCCAGGTTTGGTTTTTGTGGGTTTTCTTTTATTTTTTTGTGAAATGTTCTTATGTAGCTGCATAACAGAATTAAGGATTAATTGTTCAAGAAAGAAAGAATGAACAAGATTAGCTATGATATTTTGAACTCATGACTAGGACAATTCTTGAACAGAATGAGATGATGTTTTCACCTCTGCCTCAATATTGGTTTGAATGTTATCTAATGATTATTTAATTGAAGTCCATAGTAGCTAGATCTGTATAACCATCGTCATCTTTCTGCTTATCTCACCCACAGGGGTGAGGATAACGCTAGAAACTGAGACTGCTGAAATGCACTTTTAGAAGTGTATTGGGTAATGATGCTATAAAACCTCCAGTGAATCTATATCTTAAGTCTCTAGTCATGTGAAAAAGTTACTGCTAAGCAGTTCAAGAGTTTAGTATTTACCTAATCCTTAATGGGACTTAATTACCTTAAAGTTCATATACATGTCTAATATCTGTTGCTTTGGTTAGGTCAAAGCTCTTCTCCTGAGAATAGTGATGTCACTGCGTATAAATTCAGATGATCCTGCTTACCTAGCAGTCTTGCAGAAAAAAAACCCCTTATTTTCATTCAAAAATAGGGTCAGAAGTGTAAGTTTAATTTCCAGTAAGTTATTAATATGTATCCCATTTATATTAATATAATAAAAAATATATATGTTATTTATGGTATTTTTATTTAATGTCAGTTTAATTATCCTGATTTAAATAGAATTACTTTTTTTTGCACTCCATTTTGTTTCTTCTTTTTCCTCATGAGAGGTCATTAACATTTACAAGCCTCTATCGCAATCTGTGTTTGTATCAGAACATCATACAGACCAACCTCTTCAAAGCCCAAAGATGTTCTGTTATTTTACCACAAGTCTGGTATTCCTCTTGTAGTACAATTTGACTATTTACATACATAAATGACTATTTTTTTTATCCCTGTCAATTAATTCAAAAACACTAGCTTTATGTCATTGAATTCTCTCCTTTCTTTGCTGCTTTCATACTGTTCAGAACAGGAATTCTTGTCGTGCCACCTTGGTTGAAAGTGACAGTTGTTTAAAGCAGACATTTAAATAAAATTGTAAATTAGCATTTTACTTTCTGAATTGTTGAAGACCACGATATTGATAAGGTGGGGAAACAGATTACCACGTTCCCACTCCCATAAGCTATTCCCTTTTATTATAGCACAATCTAGATTCCAGCACACAAGCTTGAATATTAACCATATCACGCCAATGGCCTGCATTTTCCTTTGGGCATACAATTACTCTCACTACTAGGAAGACATCATAGCTCCTGAGGGAGATAGAGGTACCATTTTCAAAAGCGTTCAAGCTCAGACTAATGTTCCTTACAGGGGGACAGGCTCACACCGACTAACGGCTTTTGAAAATCTTTCCTTGAATGCTTACCTTTGATCAACTTTCTTCTCTTCTTTTTACTAAGGAATCTTCCAGAACAGACTTAAAAGTGAAGAGGAAGTGATTGCAACTAAGGCTGTCAAAGGGCACACTGATTCAACATACTCCCTAAGCAGCTTACTAGTGTCAGAGCTCTTGAGAAGTTGAGTATAATGTTAAATGTTATTATAAGTTAGAAATCTTCCTAAGGTGCTGGTTCATGGAGAAATTTCTACCTCCTTTTTCTAGGGTAAATCTTTCCTGGGCATGGGTGGCCACTGCAGGGAAGAAAGATGTAGCTTATATTTGTTTGCATTATCCTGGGCTAATCTAGGTAATAGAGTGCTCATGTTTGTTCTCAGTCCCATATATTTATTTTTTTAATAGATAGGCACATTAATAAGATTATTGTAACAACCATAACCCCCTTGCTATTGCTGCCAACTGTTCTACTGTTTGCCATTATTAATGATACAATGATGACTGCTGTCTAAAAACATGCAACAATGCTGAGAGCTTTATCTGGGAATCAGTAGAATGTCAAAATTATTCACAAGTTAACCCCATCAAAATAGTTTTCTAAATCCTCTGGACTTTGCAGCAGTATAAAACTTGAATTCCTGAATTGCTGAGCCTTCAAGGCTCAATTAAGGCTACAATCAAAGGGTTTAGAAAAAGAAAGGATCAGGAAAAGGAGTGAAGTAAAGCATTTTCTTATTGCACAGAAATCAGCTCTCACAGAAAAACTGATGTGGCCAAAACTTCTACTTTCACTTTTTTTTAGTCTTAACTCATCTTCCGTATCTACGGTGTTATCTGTTTAAATATCAAAATAAGACACCTAGAACAAGGAGTCGCGTTGCCCTAAGCTCCCTGTAATATTAGTAGAGAGAAAATACATTCAATATCTGACTTTTCTTGTGTAGATTCTCTCTTCACTGACAATACAGAAAGCTGTGTTCCCATAAAGTTCCCACAGGAATGTTACTTCCTCGCTTAACCTGAGGTGGGCTATAGGCTAATGTTCATATGTGTTGATATATGAGTGATTAGACAGAGGCCCATATATGTATGTCTATTTAAATTATGCAGACACAAACATACAATATGCAGCAAGTAAACACATATGTATATGCCGACATTAACACAATTTGTTTATTTATCTCTATAATATTAAAACTAGCTATCCAAAAGTACAACACAGGAAGTATCTTGCAGGAAGTATCACATAACAGACCGTTTCCTGCCACCTTACTAATTCTGGTCCACTCTTTCAAAAGTAATTCTATCAAAGCTAATGCTGTACTATTAAAATATACACAAAATCAGTGCTTTGGTTTTTTGAGGTAATGAAATAAGAGAATAATTACCATGACTGATTTCTTCTGAAAACCTTAAAGAAGGAGAACATACCACTCTAGAAGGCTCAGAGATATCTCAAATGTTTTAATAATTTTTATATTAATCCATAGGAAAAAAGAGAGATATCTAAATAAACATTATTGAAGGTGCCTCTCTGTAAGCTACATTATTCATCGCAGCAGTTGCCTTTCATCCAAGGTTGAAGCATAAGGTATAATAGAAATATTTGAGTTGTAATTGTCTGCCTCCATAGATAGGCAGAGTGCCACCTTATTAAGGTGGAAGGTCTCAGAATGAAAAAGGAACAGAATATATCAAGTACTAATATTTTCAGTAGCTTCTTGTGAGGTTTTATAGGCAGATTTCATTATTAATAGTTATGTGTCCAATGAAAACAGCTGTCAGTGAACAGCACAATAACTAGATCAGACACAGTTATATAGGCTCAGCACATGATCTTAGGTAGACCAAAAGTACTTCTTGTGAAACTGGAGCACATTTCTTATACTCTTTTGGATACAAAGAATAGGTTTATTTTTTGCCATGATAAATAATCAATCAGCTGTATTTTGGCTGTTGATTAGTGTCTGGTTTATTATTTTTTCACAGTAAAAATCAATAGCCAAAAATACAGCTGATTTTTTGAAGTTATTGTACTACTGTTTCCTGACATAATTGTGAAGTAATTGGAAAGGACAAACCGGCTGCTTATAAAACTATGATGACTCAAAGCACTACACAACACAGCTGATACATATATCATAAATCCTGATAATTTATCTTTGAAAAAAACACACAGAAGAAAATGCATATATCAACATTTGCTAAAGCATATGCAAGTACATATGTTTGTGCTTTTTATATAATTATGTGGAGCAGCATGAGAAGGGCAAAAATATATATAAGAAACATTATTAGGTCTGTACCCTAATGATCTATCTTTGAGAGATACTCATAGTGTTGCAAGCATCTTTTACAGTGTTTTATGCATGCAATATTTACAACATTGATAAACTACATAACTGAATACTTTTATCTAAAAAGCTTATCATGCTTATCAGTTTTATGTAATGTAAACCTGAATTTTAACAGTAGTGGAACACTATTTAATCTATGCATTTAGGGGTTTCTATATTGGCTATCATTATTGTTTTAGGAAATTTTTAAAAAAACTTAAAGCATCTTTTGTTTCATGAAGCATTTATTAGGGTACTGCTTTAAACAATATGTCTCTGAATTCTGATAATAGTTTCCTAAATATTATTCACCTTTTCACACTAATCTCCCATATTATCTTTATTCTCTCCAGTTAGCAAAAAATATAACATTCTTGCAAGTGAGGGATTAAAAGAACATTTGTTTTCTCACTGTGGGTTTTTTGGGTTTTTTTGGTTTTTTTTGGTTGGGGTTTGTTTGGTTTTTTTAATATTTAACAATGTAACTCCACTAAAAAAGAAAGTCTGATATAGTTTATCATATTTTCAGTCCTAAATGTTCCAGTGTATTATAAATAACAGTCTTTCAATTGGGGGACTGTTAATTCAACTTGACTTCAGGCAATTGCTTTTGCAACATATATTAGCAACATTCAGAAACACTCTCATGGTAAAGGAAACGTAGACTATCTACTGGCTGTGGCTGTAGCATCACTACTTCATGCCCACTTGAAATCACCATATAGATTTTCTCCCTTTTTTATTTTAAAAAGCCTTGCTACAGACCATAATAGTTAAATTGTACTCATTGGTATTTTGCAGTTTCTTTTTTCAAAAAAAGAAAGAATAAAATAAATAAATTTCTCTCCTGCAGGACTTGCAAAAGACAACCAGTCTTTGAATAAATGTGATGGTACGCAAAAGTGATCAAATGTTCAAAGAAGAAAAATAAATAGAGTCTCATGAATAAGATTCTGCCACCTGACTCTCACAGGCTGATACATTACCCTGCTAGTAGTCCCACTGATTTGATTCGTCATGATAGTACTCGGAAATAATTCTAGTTTATTAAGGCTAGCAAGACTGCTTGGTACAATCATCTTTGTTTGAATTTGATTAGAGACAAGGCAGTTACAAAAAGTCATTTGATGGAACCAGAGCTGCTATAATCAGCTTTTAATCAGTAGGCCATATATCGTACTTGCATTCTCTATGTAATTCTGATTTTAATCTTAAAAATTCATAGAAACTCATTTTTGTACTAAAGGCTACTCAAGTGTATGTCAGCAAAAGTAATTAATTCTCTTAAAATATGGTATGATTTACTTACTATGTTGGAGTATGAACAGACATAAATGATATGAAATAGAAAGGTTCTTTTCTTACTGTGGTATAATTCAGGAATACCTTCCTTACCATTAGTCAAAACAAGCTAACTGACAGAAGTAAGAGAAGAGCTGAGTCTGGTTCACTTTATAATAATTTGGTTATAACTATTGAAAATAGATTTGAAAGTTTGGCATACTTTCCAAGCAAATATTTTCCAGAATGGTAATTTTTCTGACACTATTCAAAGTTTCTCAGCATTTTTATTTATAAAACTTTTCTGTCACCCATTAAGAAATGTAAATTATTATAAAAAACTTTGTAAGAAATATACTCCTAGTGGCTGCATGAAATGTTTTTTACAGCTGCTTTCAAAGAAGAGTCTTGTTTTCCTCTCAGTCTTCAGGAAAACAGCTGCTGTCCTTTAGTATAAGGATAAAAGTTGGGTTACCAACAGGAGGAAAGGGGGAGGTTTTGACTGAATAAATTTAGTGTTGAATCAGGCACTCAAGCTTGAGACAGCAGGTTTCAGAGATATTTGTCATTAAAGGATTTTGCTGTATATGAGAAGAAACTCTTTCTGACAGTTATGTGAGAAGCTAAGAGGATCATCCTTTCCTTGCGGATAAATACATCCATCCCATATATAACTCCCTAGAGTGGTGTTCTCCTACAGAGACCTAACTGCAAAAGTGTCTGTTACACGTTAAAAAAAAATCCTTATTTATGAACAAGAATAGGAAACTTTTTGTGAGCTGCATGCTCATTAATAATGGAAGGTGTTAGCAATGTTATTCTAGGTTAGTGCTACCAGATGCTTTTAAAAGCATAAATCATGCACTTTCAGTAGTTATTCTCTTGCATTTAATTTTCTTTAGCTTTGATAATAAATGCTCTGGTGGCATCTCGGTGATAGTTTCTTAACACCATCTGGCATATGCTGCTGGTTTTGTGTGTTTGCATTAGATTTCGTTTCTTGCATACCCTATATTGTCTTCTAAGATCACTTAACTGATCAGCTAAAAGGGAAACAGTTGGGTTTTTTTAAAGACACTCCAGTGTACATGGCCATAAATCCATAGTCCTAGATTTCAAAGGAGCTGTCTGCTTCTCCAGGATTGTCAGAAAGTTAAGAAAAGGCATCAGAAAACTTAAGAAAATTTGCCTCTTATGTGTGGTAAAAAGCTGTTCTTCAGAGAAGCATATCAGGTCTGCATTTCTTTCTACTAGAGAAAAATTCTGAGTATTAGTCTTTATCTTGTTATATTAACTGCTGAAGTCATTGTCCAGTTTTCTTGAAATTTAATGCACTTCAGCATTGCTAAAAGATGGCAAACTGCCCTAAATATCTCTCTATGTACATGTGTATACATTTCTATTTATATATGTATATTGATATATGTAAATATATGCATACAAATAAATGTGGTTATTTAATGATCAGGGATTGGATGGAAGTCTGAAAAGACTGAAGCACTACTTTTGTATTATATGACTTTTAATTTTAAAATAATGTTTTACCTAATGTATTATTTTGGTCTCAGAAAAGTGTCTTGGAGCAATTCATAAATTAAATAAATATATAAAACTTATGTCAGATTTGTGATTTTTTATAACACTATAAGAATATTGGAATTAAAATCAAATATATATTTTAATTTCTCTTAACAATGTACTTTTAGATATTTGAAAACAGAATAATCAGAAGTGTCAGAATGTCATTAAAAAAAGGAGTGACAGAAAGATAAATGATACAATGGATAAATACTTAATTTCAGTCAAAATGAAGTATAAAACTACTTCATGAAGGAACAGTCTGTTCAATTAAAAATAATCAAAGGAAAATGAAATATAATTATCAAGTATGTTGAATTAATAAACATATTAAAGGAATAAATTTGCTGGTCCTTGTTGATACTGAGGTCCTATTTAGAGCAAAATCTTCATAAATTAATGTATGAAAGGGAAATAAATCTGACAGAGGAATAGATTTACTCTGTACTCCAACTATGAATTAAAGAGATTTCAGATATACACGAAAGAAAATGAAAGTAGGTGTTATTTGATCTTTCTTTCTTTTTACCAAGTATTTTATCCTCTTGATTTCTTGCATGCCTAGTTTTCCACTAAGAAATCAAAAATATAATGGTCATTGTATATTACTTAGATGACTAATGTATTCATGGCTTTTGAGTTTAGACATTCCCATGGATAGACCTCTACTATTCCACACAAGCTCTCTTCCTGTCATTGCAAAGGCTGGTCTATTCACTGTTTGCTCGTATGTTCATTATTAAGTTACACTGCAATGGTATGCGACCCATATATTGGACAGAGATCCTGGTTTAGTTTTTGGGGTTTTGCTGTTTGGGGCTTTTTTAAAAGATAAAACCTTATTCCCTTCACAAAAGAATGATGCAGGATATACTGCATCATATATGCTTTAAAATTTCTCCCTGCAGTCAATGCCACCTACCCAAGAGGTTTCATGCACTCCAGTCATCATTTTGAAAGATGCCCAGAGGCTTGCGTTGAACATATTGCACACTTAACGGCAACTGTCTAGTCCACTGCCCTGTAATTGTAAAACACATTCAGAAATCTTGTGCAAAATTTAGAACCTTTTGCACATGTGTGTACACAATACACAGGACTTTTCATATGGCTGATATAGTTTAGTGCATTTAGATGACAATTTAGTGGACAAACATTTATTTTTTAAATTTGAAATGCAAAGCATGTGAAATTGTGCAATATATTTGGTAAGTGGGAGCTTCAAAGCATGGTCAGTAATTCAATTATTTAGTCTGTGCATGTATCTTAAAGTATTCCTACATATTTGACATTTTTTTCAGAAATGTAAACAATAATTACACTATGTAAAATGAAAAACATTTTTTTAACATGAAGTTTTCATTGAAAGAAGTTATATCAATACTACTTTTGAAGACTGGTTGTTCATCATCTCAATATGTGAGGAAGAGCATTTGAGGTACTCCTGAGCAGTTATAGAATCTTTCTTGTTATACTGAATAATTATTAAGTAGAACAAGTAAGTTGCTCCCTCACAGCTATATACTTCAATTATTACATGTGTTGTTCCACGCAAATGTTTTTGTAGCTGATTGTGCCATAAAATGCATACCTTATAACCCTATAAACACTCTATAGTCTTCACCTTCAAACACTAACCATACATTTTAAGTAGTTCTTTGTTGAACAAAATTGATTTTCAATATGCACATAAATACTTTTTTAAATTTAGTTTAAACATTTTTAACATAATTTCCAGCATGACATATATTTAAGTGGTATTCATAACTGTAAAAACACCTGGATGAGTTATAGCTTCATTTTGCCCTGATGATAAATGATAAGTTCAGTATATATACTTACGTAAATAAAAAACACTCAGCTTTTTACTATCGTTACTGAGAATAGTCAGCTTGGTTTATGTCATACATAAACTGGGAGATTTTATGCATTACTAAATTTATACAAAAAAATGCTTGCTTGATAATGCTCGTAATCTAAAGTGAAACAATCCTAACAGGGAATGATGACAGAAGCCATTTTCCATAAAGCTGAAGATATGTCAATGACCACTTTGATATCCCTTTATATTACATTTTAATATTACACTGAGGAACAATTTACTCCACAATTTTCAGGTAACGAGACATAAAGGTATTATAGACTATCAACAAAGATCTCAAGCATGTCTTTGTATACATTAACTACATTTTTGTTTTTCATCACAACAGAGACAAGTATGAAAAAGTATTATCTTTTAAAAAAAACTTGACTCTAGGGAGTCGTCATTAGACCTGCAAATAAATGTGGGCTTAATTATGATTTTCCTGTTTATTCTTTTGTTTCCAATAAAATATAATTAACACTAAACTACAGTAAGTGACCAATACCTATTTAATTATATTTCTATGTGAATTTGAAATTAAATGCAGCACAAGTGTAGCACAAAGACAATATGACTAATAACTTCCTGCATTACAGTTATTCAGATTTTAATTTAAATTTAATTTTAATTCTAATTTAATTGAATAATGTAGTTGCATTGAATAATGTATATAGTAATTGAACTGATACATCCAGTGTTTATTTGTCTAGTTCAAATGGTATGAAATTCTGCAGTGAAAAAATAAAAAAGTGGGATTTTTTTATTTTTGATACTTTGTGTGAGATACATGGACTCCGTTACTGTATGCATTTGCAGTGACTATATAACTGTACATCTGATTTTGTATCCATCATCTGATTTGAGTTCTCCAAAAACTCAGTTTTACAGGTAAGGCACACACTGCTCCAACAGATACTTGATGCTGTAGGAATATGTACGTGTGAAGTTAATGTCTGTTCTTAAACTTTAAAAAAAAAAAAAAAAAAAGATAACCACTGATTAGTCCCTGAGTTCTAGTGGCACTGCCAGACTTGTTTCCATACTGCTAGGTGACAGTCCTTTCTATGTCAAACTACTCAAGGAATGACTTATTTGGGAACAACCTAAAATGAAGACAGGAAGCGGTCTAACAAGTAATCAAGATCAATTGTCACGGATGCAGTAGAAGAGCTTGTTCACTCAACATCCTTCCTTTAGCAATATAGATGTAAACAATGAGATCACTGTAAATAAGTTACCTACATTCATTTCAGATTAAAGTATTAAGTATTCCTAAAGGTGTCCCTAGCTGAGTGAGGCTGAGTCTTTTAAAAGCCAAAAGAAGGTAACAATAAATCAGTTGTCTGTGTCTTCTTTTGTTCTTAATTGTGGAGAGTGGTGGGGATACATGGCTGTTATGCTCCATTTGGAGTGAAGGATATGCATCACTGAAGTTACAATTAGAAGCTGAAAGTTTCAAAATTGATCTGGACAGAGATCTGAACAACTTGCTGTTTAAAATCAGTAAACTTTAATTTACTGATGTCTAAAATAATGTTATTATTTTGCAGGACTGACCTAACCAATATGAACAATATTACATAGACTTCTTTTCCCTATTCCAGACACAAACTCAGAAGTCTTAAACTGTAATAGCCAACGTCGCCTCAGCATTTTTATCTGAGTTTCTTGAAAATAAGAGATTTGCAGGATGATTTTCAAGATCAGTGAGATCTATATTCTTTTTTCCAAAAAGCTATTCTATGAAAAGCCCAGGGGGCAGACATCACATGGAAACATTTATGAAATTGTTCATTGATTTCTTTCTCAGAGGTAAAAGGTTCTGCACTCACTTCCCTGCACTCTTCTTGAATTCAAAGCATTATACAGAAGAAACGTTAGGAGTAAAAGGCTAGTTTTTTTTCCCTCCTTTCCCATCACCTGGACATCACAGGGCGAGGTCTTTCAGAGAGCATAGTCAGACCTTTCTCCTTTTGCTTACTCGGAATGATCAGGCCCTGTTGCCTGTTCTGCAAGATCATCTGTCATACATTTAACATTCTGGTGGAGTCTGGCTAGCCTCCAAAAAGCGGTCAGTTTGCCTTATTGTCCAAAATTTATAGAAAAGCCTCTGCTTCCTGCCCTCTGGGAAAATGTAAGGGACTATGATTTCTCTGAACTCAGATTTCATCACCAGCCTAATCTGCAGTCTCCTGAAAGAACAGAGTGCACTGAAATAACACAAGGTAGAAAGGAATTTGGATGACTATAACTACTAATTCTAATAGGCATCTTGCTATGATCAATCCCCTCTAATTCGTCCTTCGTTATTACAAGAGGATTAACATTGTTCCACAAGATATTTTCAATAGACTTTGAATTCCTCAGGGTCTATCACATATGTTCTTCCATTGCACTTACTTTCACTTGTCTTTATGCTGGAACATGCTGTACGTCAATTTTTTTCATCATGTGAATAAAATGTCATCCATTTTGCTATATACGGAGTCTTATATGATGGTAATAGATTCGGTTAGTTCCTCTGAACTGACTGTGATGACTTCTCCTAAATGAAACTCACTCTGCTTTAATGTCTTCTAGACCCAACTGAAGGTCCCGTTATCCTGTTGCAGTTTTTCACAGCCAAAGATGGACAAGACTTTTCTTAACCCTTGAAAACTAAGCAGCTAGAATATTGACTTCCTTTTTAATAACCCTTTACACTGTCTCATTGACCTCACAAGATATTTGGAATAAGCTGGAGAGAAACTGTCCCACGCACAAGCAGTTCAGGATCTTTGAAGTTTAAGATCCTTTAAGTAACATAATCTAACCTCTCCATTGGGTGAAAATTTAGGCTCACAAATTAATGGATGCTTCTTCCTCATCTTCATTCTGACTTCTTCAAATATGCACACACACATGCACGCAAACCTTTGTCTCATTTTCCTATGTGTACCATTTCTCCTGTGATGAACAATAACTATTTTCTTTGCAGTTTTAAAATTCTTATTATGATTTCCTTTGAGTGATGGCAGCTTTGAGATAATGCTCAGGCTCACTGCAGCTGCCCTTCATAATTTCTCACCTTAAAGAGGGAAGGCATACCAGATACTTGTCATCAAATACCATGCTGATTTGGAGACTTATGTTGCTACGATGACCTCACAATGCCTGGCTGGACATTTTCCCTATTGTTTTCTGTGAGTTAAGCAACACCATTACCTTGTTTCATGTAGCCCAAAAAACAAAGAGCACAAGGAATTAATTTGCACAAATTCTAGGTGTCTGGAAAAGAAAAAAGTTGGAAACAATTTCTAGTTTGAACTCCTGTTGCTTTGGTTGCACTGTATTTCATAATTTCCACAATGTTTTATGACCCCATTTTCTTCAAGACAAGAATTGTTAATTCTGTATTCTATGTGACTCTTCTTTGTTTTCTATATCACATTGTTGAGGGAAGATATTAACAGGATGTTTCTATTTAGGGACTTACAGTGTGTCAATTTCTGCTGTATCATGATTAACCTGATTTTGTCCCTTTAGACTTATAATTAACATTTTAATTATCTTTTTTATAATCAGTACTAGTTTAACAGCTGCTGACTGAAGTGCTGCACTTGAACGTCTCCTCTGACTTCTTGGATATGACAGAGGTTTTGACTTAGTCAGATACTGATTTCAGTTAAGTTAGACTAAAAATCTTCAAGTTTCAGGTGCAGAAGTCAGGAAACCTAAATATACCTATCTCAAAACTGAACGTCTATGGTCTCTGATTTATCCAGACTAATTACACATAAAGAGCCTGTATTAGCATTTGTCCTAGAAACAGTACAAAAACAATAAATTCATAGAATCATAGAA
>VZSF01006433.1:0-66715 GCA_013398295.1 Chionis minor
TCACGGTGGTGCCAGCGGTGGTTGTCATTGCTGACTGTGGGAGTGTGGAGGCAGTAGCTGTTGATGCTGATGTCTGAGTTCCCACAGTAGTGATTTTTGCTGTAGTTGGTGTTGTCTGGTAACCTGTTGTTGAGACTTGTGATGTCTGTGCTGTAACTGATGTTAAAGTGAGACGAGTCGTGGTTTCTCTGTCCTTTGGTGAGATTGTAGGTCTTATCGTTTTTTGCGCCTCAGTTTGTTGGTTTTGTGTTGTTGGTATCTTTGTCTGTAATGTAAATGGTGTTGATGTCACAGCATTAGTGGTTGTGAATTCTTCTGTGTTTCTCGGTGTTGTAGTTTGTATTTCTGAACATGGCACATAGCTGCAGCATGATATTCTGATTTCATAATTATAGCACTGCTTAGATTGTTGGTCTGTGTTATTGCATATTAATCCTCTGCTTTGACTACATTCTACTATTTGGTTAAGATTTTTTATGTCCGTGTCTGGGTATTCTTTGGCTCTGCATTGAACAGCATCAGGGTTGTCACACACAGTGTATTGTTTATTTCTAAGGTTTTCCAATGTTTCATAATCTCCACTGTCTTCTTTGTTTTCAGGCTGTGTGGAATCATACCATTCTGACCATGTACATACAGTCTTCTTCACACATACAGTTGTCGCTGGTGTTGGGGTTGTCATTTCTGTAATTAAAAGGAGGATATATGTGTTGCCTGTTCTTATTAAAGAAAATGCCAGAAAAAAATTACCCATCTTCCATACATTTTAATGTTGTATGTAATATTATATCTGTTAAAGTAGTATTTTTAATGAACTTGCTTTGACAGTGTTGAAGTTCACCCCGAGGTAGATTTTGATCTCATGTCTGTATTATTTTTCTAGTGGTACTTTACGTAACATTTATTTAAAAATTGTAGTTATGTATAGCTAAGATGATATCCTTCATATGGAATGTCAATATATAGGATAATATGCTCTCATGATTGCTATGGTGTATAAGAGGAGGTTTTATTCTCCTTCATATTATCTCTGTAGTTATTTACACTTAACCACACAGACTTTAAAATATTTTTATGGTTTAGTGACTTTTCTACTTATTTTAATATTGTAACATGGAATATATTTATAAACATTTCCCCTGGAAAAACCATGGTGAAACAGTGGAGACTGAGTTTGAGAGAAATGCTGTACTCATTTCTACATCCTTGATTATCAGATTGTCTTTCGCAACTGAAGCTTCCAGATGAATTGGCGGTTACAGGAGAAGTCAAAAGTTTCAAGTAAAATTACATGCCATTAACTGATGAAAAGGCCCCCTACCCTTTTGGGCAATTTTCAGTCCCTTTCAGAGATTTTTGAGTTAAAGAGTATTCATGCATACCTGAAACAGTAGTTGGCTGACTTGTAGAAAATGTAAATGGGGTTGTTGTAGTGAAGCCACATTTAAAGATATTTCTGTTTATTGTTCCATTGACATCGCATGTTGCACTGAAACACCATCCAGTTCCATCTGTGGTGTTGTAGATGAGTTCACCATATTTAAAACTGTTCCCTTCATAAATGCAGTGGCATGCTGTAATTCAGAAGTAGTTTATTGTCAGGCATCTATGAAAAGATAATATTTCCAGTATTTAATTTTCTTAATTATTCTTCTTAGCTGTCTTACCTTTATCATCAAACTTGCACTGTAGACCTTCTGATGTGCATTCACTGAAATAAAAAAACATTAAAAAACACATTTTTTTTTTATTATGAGGTGATTTTATTAGTCATCTTTCTGACAGATACTAGCATCAAAAGACAGGACACTGTATTTTTGTTTATTCGTTGAGTGCCCAGTTTTCCAAAATCTTTCTTTATATTAGACCCATACTTATAAATAGAAGTGAAGCTAAATATTGTGCAAAGCTACAGGTAGAAGTGTTAAGGAAGACTTTCCTTCTTTCTTGTTATCACTTTCCTTACACTTGCAATGGTTTTGTACTAATAAGCAGGCTTCAAAGGGAAAGTTTAAATACTACAAACAGTATAAAAATATAATAAAATCCTTGGAAGTAGACTCTAATTAGATATCTGTACTCCTGGGACAATATTTTTCCTGCCATAGGAATGGGAAATAGGGAAAGCCTGGTCATAAAGGACTTACTGTTTTTGTATCTGTATGGTAAGGATTTACAACATAATCAGGAGCAAATTCAGCAGAACTTAAAATAATGTTCTTAATTCTTACTACTAATATACTAATGTAGTAAGAAAACTGGCATTAAATAGTAAGCATTACTTTTACACAGGCAGCATAGACTACCTGTCATATAACAGAAACATACAATTTCCCGCTGCTGTTTTGAAACTTTTCCTTGTACACAATGAGGCTGGTATTTTAAGTCTTACCATAAACTACATTCATCTCGTCTATATATCTTTCCATCCTCATTATCGTAACAGTCACAGAGACTGACACACTTCATCTGATCCTCATGAAAATATGGCTTGTCTGGTGGGCAGTTAGGGTAGCAGCCTGAAGGGAGGAAAAGAGCACATAAAAGGTAGAAAATGTGAGAATGAGGTACAGTCAGCAAAAGTTTTATTTGTGCAGAGTGATTTTGCAGGTCTTGTTTTTAACGGTCATAACTTTTACTACTTAAATTTTTCCAATAATACTAGGAAGCAATGCAGAGTACTAGCGTCAGCAGAGCCTACCCACAAGGACTTAGTCCTAGAGATGTTTGTACCTCCAGTTTCCATACTCTGCCTCCAGTCATGTGGATGCAATGACGCTGAAGAAAATTGAATAGTGCAAATGCAATTGATGGGGGAAATACACTCCATTAAGACCCTTAAAAATATAATAAAATGTACCCGCTTAAAGATACATGCAGCTCTTTTTACCTTCTAAACCTGGCAAGTTATGGAGGCATTTTCCACTTGGGTTCCTGCAGGTCTTCATACAGGAGGCTCCACAAGGCTTATAGTGCCATTCACATTCCCCTTGTTGATTGTAGTAATCACAGAACAGTGCTAAGGAGAAACAGATATTTGGATGTGTCCAGGAAAAAAAGAGAGCTTTTTTGACTCATGGCTGTTCAGTATATCCCTGCAATGCCGCCTGGACAGTCTTGAAATCGGTGAATAAATAGGTGAAATTTTGTGACCGTCAAAACAGCTTAGAGTGAAAAGTTTACACAGCAAGATGATAATGAACATGCACAAGATGCCTAGAGTGTGCGTTGAAGGACAGAAGCAAGGCATTGTACATTTAACTACACTCTCAGAAGAAGTGTATATGACATAAAACTCACGACAGATTGATGGGGTTCTCCAGGCTATGCAGACACCAACTTCATTACATGCTTGAGCATAGGCTGCTACTGCTGTACAAAAGCAATCACAGTCTCCTCCAGTGTCACATGCACAAGCATCTGTCACACATGCTTGGTAATATTTTTCTGGTTCAACCTGTTATTAAAAAGAAATGTTAATACTATACATCCTGCCTTCTAAATTTTTTCTTAGCTTTGCTAGGGTAATTTTCTTAAAATTGTAATATCTCAGAAGAAATGCCTACATCAGTATGTTGTTTTTCTTTTGTTTATCTACACTGTTAAAAACCAGAGATGATGCCAAATGATAAATCCAAATCACATGCTGACAGATTTTAAGACTTGTGTCCTGGTGGAAAATTAGGTTCGTGTTCCCAAGCAATTATCAGGCAACTGCACTTGAAAATGAAGGTCTGTGCCAGTGGAAAGAACTAAGGTAACAGGAAGAGCATGGAGTTACCCTGCATTGTTTTGGTGTGTACTTAGTGTTAAAGTCAATGCTGATACTTCATCACTATGTTATTATTTCACCAAGCCTGTGTTCTGTACATGGTATATGAGAATTTTCATTCAAGTCACACTACAAGAAAATACATAGTAATTTTGAAATTATTGTTATTTTGTAATCAGAATAATCAATATTTCCTAGGAACTAAACGTCATTTTATTTCTTACAGGTAGGGACTATAAATCTGCGCCATTGAACAGGATTCAGACTGAAGTTTTCCTGACATAATTCAAAGTGAAACATGCTTATGAATTAGGCATGCATGTTAAAATGTATGAGGATAGCAGCTTCAATAATACACAGATCTAGCCTTCACATAGTAATCTTCTGCCCTGGTAATACCTGAGAGTGACAGGCAGCAAAGACGTTGCTGTTGATGATGCTACACTGCTTCTCTGACCAGGACTTTCGATAAGGGTTGGTAGAACATGGGTCCTTTATGCTAAAAGCATCGGGACACGTAGAGGATACTTTCCAGCTGTTTCCAAACTCTAGGACATTCTCTACCACAGACTGACTCCTTGTAGTAAAGTCATTGATGCCATTGCCATCATAATTTCCACAAAGGCCACAGATCTGGCCCTGCAAAAGGAAGTAAATAAAATAATAATGGATGTAAGAAAACTTAAAACAACATCCGAGACTGAAAGAATACTTGAAATCCAGCTCTTAGAATGGTGCCATTCCATTCTAACATTCCTGAACATCTTCATCCTTTGTTTCCTCAGCAAGAGAATGTGACCTCTAAGGCTAGAAGGATACTGCTATTGACTTTTCTTCTTTTAAATCTGAACAACATTTGTCATTGCAACCTTCTGTCCTTAAGGTACGTCTTTAGCAAGGAAATAAGGACTTGCAGTTAGCCCACTAAGCTTTTCATTTAAACCTTCTTTTATACAACAGATGTACATATGAAAACCAGCTTTACAAAGCTGTCATAAATACTACCAGTCCAGCCACATAGTCTACTCACTGAGTCTTCACTGTTATGACCGCTCACAGGTCATATGGTTTGTCTATGAATCTAAGGTGCATACTTTCCATTTTACTATCTTTATAAAGTGCCAGCGGGTGAGGAAGCAAAAGAACATATGATACTGAAATAAATTTGCATATCGAGTTCTAAATTACACCTAATTTATATACCTAATTGAAATGTCACTGCAGTATACAATAGGGTAGCAAATTCCTCCTTTACTACAGTTTTTAGGTTTTATATATCGTAAGCTAGGGGAAGGAGTATGGCAACAGGAATACATTTTCCTTATCACCTGTATAGATACATACTTGAAAAATATATTGGTATTTTACAAGGCGCTCATAATATTTCACTTCCTTATTCTTGAAGGATGATAACAATTTGTGTGTCAATGAGAACCAGAAACAAGGGATTACTTTCAAGATCAAGACTACTCAATTGATTTCTACACATGTAGCTATGTAATTTTAATAAAGTCTGATAACCTTTACCAAGGTTCAGTCAGTAATTTTCACAAAGTCAGGTACAAAAAAGCAGTTCGCCAACTCAAGTTCTGTGAGGCCAAAAAGGCACTGAAAGCTGCCTTCAGAGCTAAGAACAGCAGAAGGATGATGACACAGCTTCATGAGGCACCAGATGAATGAAAACCAACATGGAATGTCCTGCAGGAACGTTAAAGGCCTGACCTCTTTGGGGTCTTGGCAGGGTCTCAACAAAATTCACACACAATCCAGATCTGGACTGTAAATTGCCATTTAACTGCTAGTTTCGCACCTTAAATTCAGGGCTGAGCTTGATGAAGATGCTGGTTTTCTTGTCCCACATGAGGATTAGTCCGCTTGTGGTCTCAATCACCAAGTACATACCCATATAGCGGACTGCGTATGGCAACTCATCATTTTGCCCTCTCTTTACGACACTGACACGCTCCTCACCAAGTATCAGTTCATAGCTCTGAAACAGGAGGAAAAGGTGATTAGAAATGAACTCAATAGCTTCAGCTGTGCCCTTGAAGATCTTTTTCTGCTTTTGAGTACTACAAATAGTTTATATAATAAAAACAAATAATCCAAATGTGATAAATCAAAACTATATAGTTCAAATCTCAGGTTCCTGAAACTGTGATAAAAAGGTATTTTAAAAGCACATAGGTCAAAAAGGGTGCTTTGGTAGTCATGGAGGAACTATACTGCACAGAGCAAAAGAATACTCTGACTTGATAGGCTAAATTTCCGTGAAAGACAATTTTCCTGTACATCTGCAGTTTTCCCAAGAGTGGTATAAGATAGAGTGGGAAATGGAAAAGACAGAAAGCTGGGAAGCTCTACCAATTCTTTCACTTGGATCTGATTTAGGCTTACTTTACAAATTGATTTGCTTTTTAAAATATTTTTCTAACGTCCTTGAAGCAATGGATATCTAGGCTTCTCCTAAGACCTAAACAGATACAGAGAAAATGTTGTCTGTATGCATAACCTTCTTACCTCTAAGAAAACTTTGATAGATTTTGAGCAAGTTGTCCCAGTATTGCCACAGGGGATATTTTCAGTGATAACCCTAAAGGTCCCATTGGTTGTGCCACTCTTCCCACAGTGGTCCTGGGTAGAGAATAACATTTAAAAATATATTTTGTTTTTGTAGACATGATCAAGCTTACGTCTCATTTACTGTTGCTAATTACCAGTACCTGGACTAGTGTATATTCACAGTTTCCATTGAAGGTGAACCTTTTGTCATCAAAGGTATTATAATGACCATCTCCATAAACAGCACAAGTGCCCAGACATTGGTCTTTGGTGCATTCCCACTTCCTATTCTTGCATACACTAGGAATGAGAATAAAACATTTTAATAATAAAACAACTCACTGTTTTGTGTAGATAATATCCCAACAACTCAGTATTTGTTTGGCAACTCATCCCTGATAAATGCTATACTGATTCTGTAGTAAAAATATTTTTTTACATTTTTCATGTAAAGAATTAAAGCAAAATTCTGTTCTGCTACTCTGAATGCATTAACTGCAAAATACGGTAATATTTAATGAACACTGTAGTTCCATAGATTTCCTCACATTCTGTGCTTTATTCATCTGCCTATATCAGAAGGAAACCTGCTCATACTGTTTGATCCAAAATGAAAATACCCATCAATTGATGAAATGTGCAATCCAAATCTTTCCTCACTGCAGTAGTATTTAAGGTCTTTGGAAAGGCAAATAATAGAAGCAGGAATGCTACTTCCAAGGAATTATTTACCAGGTGTTACAGTCAACGTTGATCTTTTCCCCAGGCTGATACGCAGCTTCATTGTGAATACACGGACATTCCTCTTCAGGAATACAACCACCATTCCCATCTAACACAAGCCCAGCTGGGCACATGCAACCAGATGTACATTTTGTGCTATACTGGAAAAGTGAAGAGGAAGATATAATTTCAGAATAAAATAATCACAATAGAAAAATGAAGATTAAGTTCTTATAAAATACATTTATATGGTCTTATTGCTGCCTAGCTTAAATGGGAGATGGCTATGAAGTACTTATAGGACAGTGGAACAAAAAGGAAGCTATTAGCCATTAATTTAATAGAATATAAATCTGTTAAACATTTTATGTATGTCAATCCTGATTGCTCTGCTGGAGTCTGTGAAATTTGAAATACATTAATCTTAAGTCTTGCTCTGTGTGAGCTGAAGAAGCCTTGCTTTTTGTAGTGGGTTATTTGTGGTTGAATGGAGCTTTAAAAATAAAATAAGCAATATTTTTTTCAGTTTGGTTGAGTTACACTGAAATCTGTTATCTCATATGGTACTTATTCATGAAATGGCATGCGGCTACCATGCACCTAGGTGGAGTAATATAATTAGATGTGCAAGAAGTTCACAATTGCATCATAGTATGAGGAGTAACGATTTCTCTTAGCCAGTTTGTAGCAAGTAATTTTCTCCTAAAGAAGTAAAATGTGTGGCAGAACCCTAATATTTTCACTACTAATTACTGTTACCTGCAGTAACTGAAGAAAGTCATGCTAATCTCATGAATTAAATTGGATGTTATTTTCTTATATTTTGCTCTAAAGGAACCATTGTTAATGCTTCATAACATGGTTTTAGACTTTCGCTGCAAGAACAAGGTATCTCCATTGTAGATTTGGAATAGATCAGATAGATCAATTACTTTAGCACCAAGAGCACAGACAAAACCTGGAAGCACCACTTCATCCAGCCATGACATACTTACACACTGCACATCCAGAGTCTGGCAACTTTTCTGACATTCAGCTCCAGTTGTTCCTGCAGTGATGTTGCTACAATCAAAGTAGACCATAGGAGATTCACAGACTAGAGGAAGAAAAGAAGTGAGACCAGTAAGAAATGGCACATGATTTATCCCACAACTGTACCCATTAAAACCACCTAAAAATTCCTTGGAAATTGTGTATTTCAGTTAGTAGGGATTGCTGTCCCTATTCAATCTGCTAAACAGATTCACTTCATAGCACTGAATTCCTAGGAAAAGACCCACAGTATTTCAGAAAAATCTTTATGAAAAAGAGGTCTTATAATTAATCTATGTTCACTCCTACCTTTTATGATACCTGTTGTACTATAACTAAATGATAAATAATTATATTATTTTAAAATCTGTTATGAAAAATCAATTATATCAACTATTTCTGTCCAAAACCTGGCACAGAGAAAAAGATAAGTGGAAGAAATTTTCTTTTACCTGAAGTTGGATTTTGTTCCCCAATGCAATTCAGTCTTCCCTGGATGCAAGTGCTGTAAGAGAGGAAAAAACATACATTTTGTCTCCCAGACCATGTATTGCAACAGAGAGCTACTTCTCTCTTGTCAAATTTCAGACTTTTCAAAGGAATTCCAGAATGCTGTTTTGCAGTCTCAGGAAAGAACTTCCCTCAATACCAGTGTGGCTTTCATATGATATCCATTATTACTTAACAGGAAAAAAAAGCTTGAAATGGGTATATGTTTCTGCTTGTTACTTACTTTCTCATAAGATCTCTCTTTGCTGCTGTTGTCATAAGTTTATGCTTGAAAAATCATGGAATTAAATAGAAAATGTACCTAGACACAATTACTTTAGCAATCTGGAAATATAGAGTCATAGAATCGTGTAGGTTGGAAAAGACCCATAAGACTATCAATTCCAACTGTGAACCTAGCACTGCCAAGTCCACCACCAAACCGTATCTCTAAGCACCACATCTACACAGCTTTTAAATACTTCCAGGGAGGGTCACTCCACCACTTCCCTGGGCAGCCTGTGCCAATGTTTGACAACCCTCTCTGTGAAGAAATTTTTCCTTATATCCAATCTAAACCTCCCTGGGCACAACCGGAGGCCGTTTCCTCTTATCCTATTGCTTGTTACTTGGGAGAAGAGCCCGACACTCACATCACTCCATCCTTCTTTCAGGTAGTTGTAGAGACCCATAAGGTCTTCCCTGAGCCTCCCTTTCTCCAGGCATAGCAACCCCAGTTCCCTCAGCTGCTCCTCTTAAGACTTGTTCTCTAGACTCCTCACGAGCTTCATTGCCCTTCTTTGAACATGCCCCAGCACCTCAAAGTCTTTCTTTCAAAACTGAACACAATATTAGAGGTGGGGCCTTACCAGTGCCAAGTACAGGGGGATGATCACTTCCATAGTCCTGCTGGCCACACTATTTCTGATACAAGGGAGGATGCTGCTGGCCTTCTTGGCCACTTGCTGGCTCATATTCAGGTGGGCTCGGCCAACACCCCCATGTCCTTTTCCACCAGACAGCTCTTTATCAGGGATTGTAGTGATAGGACAAGGGGTAATGGTTTTTAACTGAAAGATTGTAGATTTAGATTAGATATTGGGAAGAAATTCTTTACTGTGAGGGTGGTGAAACACTGGAACAGGTTGCCCGGAGAAGCTGTGGATACTCCATCCCTGGAAGTGTTCAAAGCCAGGTTGGATGGGTCTTTGAGCAATCTGGTCTAGTGGAAGGTGTCCCTACCCATGGCAGAGGAGTTGAACTGGATGATCTTCAATGTCCCTTCCAACCCAAACCATTCTATGATTCTATGATTCCAACCACCCTTTCCCAAGGCTGTAGCATTGCATGGGGTTGTTGTGACTGAAGTGCAGGACCCAGCACTTAGCCTTGTGGAACCTCATACCATTGGCCTCGGCCTACCAATCCAGCCTGTCCAGATCCCTGCGTAGGGCCATCCTACCCTCAAGCAGATCAACACTTGGGCCCAACTTGGTGTCATCTGCAAAGTTACTGAAGGTGCACTTGATTCCCTCATCCAGATCATTGATAAAGGTATTAAAGCTATTGAGCTCTGGGGAAGACCACTTGGAGTATGCCCCTCCAAGCCATGAGCAGCCAGTTTCTCAAGGAGAATGCTGGGGTAAAGTGTCAAAAGCTTTACTAAAGTTCAGGTAGACAACATACACAGGTTTTCCCTCATCCACCAAGCAGGTCACCTTGTCAGAGAAGGACACCAGGTTAGTCAAGCAGGACCTGCCTTTCATGAACCCATGCTGAGTGGTCCTGATCACCTGGTTGTCTTGCATGTGCTGTGTAATGGTGCTCAAGATAATCTGCTCCATAACCACCAAGGTCAGACTGACAGGCCTCTTTCTGGCCCTTCTTGTGGATGGGCATCACATTTGCTAACCTCCAGTGAAAACTGGGACCTCTCTGGTTAGCCAGGACTGCTGATAAATGACGGAGAGTGGCTTGGTGTGCACTTCCGCCAGCTCACTCTACCCCTTGGTTGGACCCCATCTGGCCCCATAGACTTGTGTGTGTCTAAGAGGTGTAGCAGGTCACTAACCATTTCCCTTTGTGTTATAGGGGTTTCATTCTGCTCCCTGTCCCTGTCTTCCAGCTCAGGGGAACATGTACCATTCTTAAAAGTTGAAAAAAATGAGAGAGCATTGTATTGAAATTCAGGCAAGGCAGGGTGAGACCAGTTGAAGTAGCATATTTTAGTAAGAAAATACATATACTATTGCTTGAATGTTTTGCAAAAGATTCACTTACCATACAAGCCCATTTTCATTGACAACTTCTCCAAATGGTATGGGAGATCCTCTGTAGTAGCAGGGGCATTCATTAGCAGGCACACATTTGCCACTCTCATCCATGTAGGTTCCATTTATGCAGGTGCAGCCATCAACTGGGACAAACTTGATGCTGCATGTGACATCAGGCTCACTCAGAGACCGACAAGTGGGTTGACAAGAAGAGATGGTATAGCTGTAGCTGAGGGATTTGGGACACGAGGTGGTGTATTTTGCTTGAGAGAGGAAAATAGAATAGGTTTGTTAATTCCAGACGGTAATTTCTGGTGGGAAAAAAGAAACCATTGGCAGTAGAAATAACATGTAAACAATACTGTACACTTCTGCCCATTGAATCTTTCACATATTTATGTTTCTGAATACTTTATTATTTCTGAATACTTATTTATTTATGTTTCTGAATACTTCCAGAGTTAGACCTAAAAAGCTACTGTACATGTGGAATAAGTGATGTATGCAAAGAAGAAAATATTTTTTCAAATGAAATTTCAGAAAGAAACCTCCTTTTGGCACTGCCTTTCATTGCTAAGACTTCTAAACCTTTTGAAGGACAAGACAAGACATTTCCCTGAATGTGTCCTGATGTGCTGAAAACAGACCTACTGGATCAGTGGAACCCAGCACGCAGCTTTAGAGAGCTTTCATTTGCAAGTGTTCTATTTAGTATTATTAGTACTGTTATTCTAGTATGTCACATTTTCTCTACAATAGCTTGTGACACATAAAGCTGTAGTGAAATTCAAAATTGCACATAAATAGGTGGAGGCATTTCCATAATAGCAATTACTTTCCTAAGCAATCTGTCTCCCATCTGTTTATATTTGCTCTTGCTAGCTATGGATTGATTCTAAGGGAACAGCAGATAATTACTTCCAGGACTGCACTTAACAAAATCCCTTCCTCAACACTTATTATATTTGTCTGGAAATCACTATAAAGTAATTGCTGATCAGCAGTTTTTATTGATGTGATTTCTTAGGAAAGGGCATAGTTAGGAGTACTTACAGCAGACATCAGTCCTCCATCCAGGCAGCTGGATTCCTTTTGCAGCACAAGCTCTCACATAGGAAGACAGGGCTGCACACAGACAGTCCTCACTATTTTCACAGTTACATGTGTCAAACATGCAGTTCTAAGAATGCAGAGAAAAAAAAAAAAGGTCTCAGTACTGGTAATATCGGCAATCTGAAAAAAAAAAAAAGAATGTTATCTTTCTGGTCTTATGCACTAATCCTTCCTCAGATATGCTCACTCAAAGACAATATTAACATAGCTTTATCAGTTTCCAGTCTTTGTCTAAGTTTCCTGGCAGGGGAGAATGAAGGTAATGGAAATCTGGTCAATGTCTGCAGTTATTATTGGGAAATAGTGGTTTTAAAGTCTCTTATACATTTAACAGCTTCATGTTCCTCTGGATCATATTTACAAATACGCTGCAAAATAGCATACAAAGTTATATTCACAGTATGCAGTCTAGACACATCATTTCACCAGCATCCATACCTGGATGATTCATAGTGAGAAGAAAGATCGGCAACACATTGATAGCAGAATGATGATAATTAGCTAATGGACTTTTTGTGCCAAGTACTTTTTGATGAGATATGAGGCTGATGGGAAAAAAATTCACTGATATTCAAACAGGCATTTGATATGCCTTTACATACACATCCTACTATATGTGCATATCCATCCAGGATTAAGTAGCTGCCTTCTCATTTGCAAGCAAGTCAGGATCTTGAAGCCAAGACTGACAATTTAATTAAGGTAATGTTACAAAACAAACAGAAATGCATGTTGAAAGAAGGAAACGCTGCAGTACAGAAATGAAAATACAGGGATTGTGTAAGACAAGAGAGGACATGGCTGGAACAATCGTTTTCTGGTAGCTAGTTGTAATACTATTTCTATTGTTTCTAAAGGGAAAAAAATCAGTCTAATAAAGTACCGTGTGGTAAACAGAGGGATTCACTGCATAATGACAATCTGCAAAAGGTCCTTTGCTGTCAGTTAGTAGTCCACACCAATGCTGAGCATATTTTTCTGTGAAGAGAACATAGAATACAAATGCTCATTACTCTGTATTTCATTGGTCACTAAAATACACTGTTCTGGTCTAGGAAGCCAGTTCTGAAATTACATCAAGTCTCTTCTTCTCCTGTCTTTTGTTCACTCAGCTTGTGGGCCAAGGTTCCTAGAACCAAAGAGAACTTGCTGAATGGGATTTCCAAAGACAACTCCTCGATCCACTCTGACACCAAGTTGTCAGTTTAGACATCCTTTCTGTTTTCAATGATGTTACAGTTTGTCAGTTATGTTTCTATGGCTGTTCCTTTACTTTGTTACTTAACCCTAGTGCTTTCATTTTGAATATTTGTTTCTGATTTCAGATGTATATTTTTACCAAGTATATAAGTCTTTCTTCTCTTATCTTTGCTTTCCAATACGTGTTTTCCTTAGGATTGAGCAAAAAAGCTATTCTAAGCAGCACGCACCATTATCAATGCTGAGTGCACAGGGGTTCTCAAAACTGCGCTGGGTATTAGGGCATGAAGCCTGAGTTCTCCATGTATTAGCAAATGCTGTTGCTGTTCCTTCAATTATTCCACTCATGGCCTTGAAGTCATCAGTTTGGATGTTATTGAAATTTCCACAGAGACCTGTTGAAAAGCAGTGAAAAGTTTAGACTGTTCATGCTAGACAAAAGACATTAAGCAAGTTGTTCTTGTATTTTATTCACTTACCACAGGTCTGATCTTTGAAAATAGGATCCAGTCGCACAAACACTTGCATGATGGGTGTGATTTGGATTTCAAGGTGGACGCCAAAGTTTGTTTCCACGATGACGAAGAACGATGAAGGTCTGAACACAGTGGCATTAGCTACAGATGAAAAACAGAATGATCACTTCAGAAAGTTACCATGAGGTCGAATGCAGGAAACAGTGTATCATTATACTATTCTTCTTGAATTTCTATTGCAACTGTTGCCAATTCTTAGGTGAAATAAAGCAAATGTTTTTGAAAGTCGATCAGAAATACAAATCAAAATTTACAGTTTGGAATTTTCTGGTAGCTACCAAGTTGTCAACTTTATTTGCTGTTTCAGTGTTACACAGTTGGAGATTACTCATTCCAAGAGAATAATAAGGAAAACCTGTATGGCACTGAGCGTTGAAAAGAATACTTTTGGTTTTGTTTCTAAGCTTGTACAGCATACATTGGAGCCCTCACTCCACTGGAGAGGGAAACTAAGCAGATCTGGAGATATCACATAGAATCATTAGTTATTGAGACAGAGAACAAAAGTCAAATTTCCGTCTGAGGAAGTGTGAGAACAGGGGTGGTAAGTGAAAAAAAAAAAAAGATAGAAGAGCTTTCTGAACACATCTTCTGTGTTCAGTTTTGGGCAGTGAGAAGGAAGTAAATCTTACAGTGATCAAATCAGGAGAGTGTAAATGATGTTTGCTTCTGTTTGAACTCTTGCCTATGCTTGTACTGTTTCCCATTTCTTTATGACACCAAACTTCCCACTTCTACTTCAAAAGCACTTGCGTGACTCAGGAAATATCCCAAACAGAACCAAGCTGTGAACACGTAGGTTCTGCATGTTCAAATCTGAACAAATCACAGTCCTTTTTTCTTCCATAGTTTAAGAAAATAAGCAGGCATGGAGTTGAAGTTTTGAACTTATTGCTCATGGACTGTTAAAGGAAAAAATACCTGCTGAGAAGGGCAGCTGGGTGTAGATCGAGTTCATAAACACTCCACCATCAGTTTTGACCTCAATGAGCTGATAAGGAAGAGAAACAAGAGGCAATTGTGTGAAGGATAACTATAGTCCAAAGAGTAATAGTGATGACTCCAGAGATATTAAATAAAAAGGGGATGGGTTTTGTGATTTCACCTCCACCCTCTTTCTCCTCCTCTGTGAGTACGAAGTACTCACTTTGTACACTTTGCTCATTTTCCCTGCCATTAAAGAATTATTTTTAAAGAGACTTTCTCAGGGAATTATTTCATCTTGGTTTCTTTGAACACATCTTTGTGATGAATTACATCCCTTACTGTTGCAGTCATAGTTTCTAACCTAAAAGCTCACATTTTTTCCATCTAATTGGTAGAGAAAATAGCTTTTTTTCTGCTTTGCGAGTACAATGTTTTACTTAATTAACTTTCACAAAGCCAAATTTAGGGCTTATCTGATTTTCATAACAAAATCAAATTTTTTTCACTTGATTAAAAATACTTATCGCATATGCTGACCATTGGAGAGAGAAATGCAGTTCCCTGACTGACTAAGGCCTAGCTTCTTTGCTCCCCATATTTTTAATAGTCATTTCTCGTGCTTATTTTACATTCTTACAGTTTGTCCTTTATTCATGTTGAGGGTCACTGTCTTTAAGCATGTCTCAGTGTCTGTTAGGCCACATTTGCGTAGTTCTACCAGGATGGTGAAGGTTTCGTCTGTACAGTGCTGAAAAAAAATGCCAACAGTTATTTCATGAAAGGCTAATTACAGTAGCTTTCCCTGCAAAGTATTGTCTCAACTCTGAAAAACATATTTCTGTTTCTGGAGAAGATCCAGACTCTCCCAAATCCTAGGCCTTCTTTGGCCTAAGATTCAGTTTTGCCTTTTGTAACGATTAGGAACAATGACAGAATTAGAATCTGGTTTTGTATTTTATTGATTATATCCATATTTGGAGTTTTTATTCATGCCCACTTCTGTTTGATTCAATTCTACTGTACCTCTCATCTTTCTGCAGCTGGTATCAATGCTAGACAGAAATTTCAGATTTTTCAGGAGAGTGTTATTGTACAGTTGTGGGGTTTTTTATAATTTTTTTTTACTGAATTGTACAGATGGGGAAAAATGAAAGCAAAGAACAAACAGAAAAAGCCCCTAAAAGATGAATACATTTCACTTGCACATTGCTGTACTTTAATATTTTTATTATAATTAACTTTTAATTTTTCTATTCCTTTTGACTTATTTTAAAATCTGTTTTTAAATGCTCAAAACCTAAATGAAATCTATCACTTGACTTGAACCAATTTTCTGTATTTGAAGTTCACAGAAATGAAATAAAAATGTTAGTCTTATAAATTCAATTTTTTTTTTTTTTCAGAACTGTTAATGTAATTTTTCAGACTTTTACCATTTGGTCCAATACCTCATAATAAAATAACATGACAAAAATTATGCAACTCAGTAAGAAAGTTGAATTAATCACAGTGAAGAACGTAGACTAAGCAAGTTCTTAAAAAAGTCATTGCTCTTCAGCAATTACTGCATCAGAGAACTGGAAATTCCCCAGTAAGCACCATATACTGTTGCATGACACCCTAATCGTTAGCTGATCATTGTAATTTCAATAGCAGTATATGTTCCAGTAAACATCTGGCTAAGTGACAAGCAAGTTAATGTCTGTATACCAAAACAGGTAAGTTTCAAAAGTGTTGATTGAGATCACCTTTTCTTTCTATAAATGTATAAGGGTTTATGACCTATTAAGATCTGATTCCCACCTTAGAAAGGACGTAAGTGCAGTCTCCGTGGTGATCATAATGTTTTTTATCATATGTGGAAATGTGCGAACCTCCCTCTACTGAACACACTCCTGGGCATGACATGTCTTGGCAACTCCACTGGCCTCCATTACAGGTACTGGAAAAGAGAGAATAAAGTTCGCTGAAATCAGTAACAGTGGTCCAGAGTAAAAGGAACTACAGGGACATTAGGTTCAGCTATTTTGCTGCTGTTTTGCCTTCAAGCTGTAGTTTGACACACAGTAAATCTAGGTTTAAGACTTTCCAAAATATTGTGAATGTACATAAATGAATGTATCTGGTAATCTGGTAATGTTCACTTTGCTTATTTAATTGTTTTCCTCCTTGAAGCAGATGAACTGTCCAGCAACAGGTGCTGGATGAGTAGTTACTTGTTTTTTCCAGCTAACATAAGACACAATGAGAAATTAAAATATCTTCTGGTTTTTTTATATAAATGTATCAGAAATTAACAGAAATGTAACCCGATGTCTACTCCTGGTGCAGAGCATATCTGTTTTTTAAGGTGATATGGTAGTGCAGAGGTACAGGATTAATAGTTGTGAAATCAGGGTTGTATTGTGTCATCCCTTGCTTTCTCCAGAGAAAATAAATATTTGCAAACACATAAATGACTGCAACTTCATTCCCCTTGGAGAAATCCAAATGTTTGAACAAAATAAACAAAGAGGAAGCATTTTCATTGACTGGTGAGAAATCTAAACATTGTAAATCCCTGCTTTGATCACCTTGAGTTAGACTGCCAAGCCAGTTAAGGCTATTGCTAAATAAAACAAAGAATGTTCCTTAGGGATATTTTGGAACTGCAGCGGTCAGTTAAATATAGATATCAATTAACAATGATGCAATTGCATGTAACAAACCATTAAGCTCATTAAATATGTGAGAGGAAATAGTAAGTTAGAAAAGTAACAAAGGTTACCAGGAATGGCACGGCTCTGAAAAAGAAGCTCCTGTAGCGTAGATCTTGCCATTGTAAACACAAGAGCACTGCTGATAGGGAATGCAGCCAGAATTGTTGATGTCATCAAATACAGTCCCTAGATTAAAAACAAGACAAAACTGTGACCAATTAAAGAGTTGTTTCCTATAAACCCCCTTTTTTTTTTTTTTTTTCCTTACAAATCCTAAACAGAGATAGATCTGCAGCTGTTGCAAATGGGCATACCTATGCTGAGGACAGCAGGACTATGCCAATTTACACAGTGCAGGATTCAACCTTTGTATTATTAAATTCCACCTGCTTTGAAAGAGGGACTTATTGTAGCACAGGTGGCTTGTTGAGAGACTGGTCTCGATCTGTTTGCGGTTCTGCTTTCCTGCTTTCTGAATGTTGCACATGCATTGGCAATTAATTCAGATATCTTTTCTCACCTGAGACATGACAAATGCTTGTCACTTGCAGCTGTGAAAAATGCAAATACAGGAGGCTTATGCCCCATGGGACCTGCCCAAATCCTACAGGTGAGCTGCTGTTGTTCTTTGAGATCAGAGATGTGAGTACATAAGAACTTGCCTGCGGGGCAGAAACAACCATCCATACAGTGGTCTTCACAAAACTGAGATCGTTCAGGATTGGTGCATGTGTCAGCACAGGGGGAGCTGCACTCCTGGTACTGCATGTTGTAAGGACACTTCTTGGCTGAAATTTTAAAGGAGGAGAGATATTTTTTTTTTCAGTCAAAAGTATTTATTGTTCACTGTAGACGAAAATATTTTATTCTTTTAAGTTTCTCAGCTGTATGTGAAGCCACACTAATCTGCAGATCCACTGCTGGCTCTCAAAATGTGCAAATTTAGTCACCTAGATCCATATTTTACAGTTGAGAACTTCTTTCCATGACTGTCTGGTGCTGAACTTGTTCAATGACTGGCTTTCTGGGGACAGCAAGGTAATGAACCCACAAAATCAGCAAGGCCTGTGTTTCTACTGAACCCACCCTTCTCATGAACTCCTAGTGAAATGTAAGACTTAAATTCCCAAAGCTTTAGTTTATTTGCATTTTTCAGATGCCATGGAAGGTCAAATAACACCTCATGGGGCTTTGTTTTGGAGCAAATGCTGGTGAGAGTATTAACAGCTACACCCCATAGTCTAGTATGTGTTTAATTTGGTGCAAAACTCTATGAAGATTACAGTGGTGCAAACTCCTCACTACCAAGTAAGAGAGGGCAAATAGGTGCTTAATCAGCCAAGCACCTGTGAAGACCCAATCAGTTAATAATTGAGAATAAAAATGCTGTAGTCACCATGAGAAAAGGAGAGAAACAGGAATGCAAGCATGCCTTGTTCCTTTTCCTTCTTTATTCTTTACTTGCTTCCTTTACTGTCCCAGTTAATTAAATAACACTGACTCTCAATTAGAGTAGCCATCTAAGTATTTGATAGTGTTTGATCCATTTTGTCTTAAAACCCTTAGCTCTTTTGCTGAAGTCTTCATGCTGGAACTTGTACATCAGAACCCTCTGGAGAACAGAATCTCGAATGGCCTGTAATTTCTCATGCGTTCTCAACATGATTTGAGAGTTTGTTGTTTCTTATTTGCTAAGCATAAAGTAAGGCTGTCTCCAGTAATACTTACGGCACAGGTGTGAGGTTCTCCAGTTCAGAGGATGCCCACCAGCATGAGCACACTGCCGGGAGTATTCAGCAAAGGTGTCACAGATACATGAGGCATTTTTAGACTCTTCAGAGCGGCACAAGTCATCTTGGCAAGCCATAATGTACTCTCTAACATCAACTAGGTCATTACACTCTACAAATGCAGAGCTGGTCAATGTTTTCTGGCATATGTCATCCTTTGGAGAAAAAAAAAAAATTATCAACTTAGAGAAAATAGAAAAAAGAAAAAAATAGAAAAAATAGAAGCAATTTTTTGGTATTGTTACTTTGTATTCTTTGATAGAATCTTATGTCCCTCTTTAAGTTGCTGCTGCCCAAGGGCTTTTCCTGTTGACTCCTCTGAAGGCTTAGAAGGGTACAGGTAAATTTGAAAGAAAAATAAAAGAATAGTCAAAAGGTCCTTACAGGATTATCAGTGCAATTCTCTGTCTGGGTAGAAGTATAGTCTTGGCAGTGTTCTGTTGGGCCGTCCATTTTCTGCATATTCCCAAACTGTATGGCTGTCATCTTAATATCTACACAAAAGAAGTATAATAATGAAGGTTGGGGGGTTTTGTTCAGTGCATCAGCCTGTTATCTTTTTCTTCTCTTAAGAATTCTGCGCAAGACTGGCCAAGGCAGCTAGTTCCCTCCAAGCTGTTTTCAGATTATACTGAGCTCATGCAGGAAAGAGAAAAAAGAATCTAAACAAGGATTTGAACAATGGAGAGTGCTGTGAAACAAGGTTTAGGGAAAAAGATTGATGAAGATAAGATCTTATAAAGACTATGCAATTCAGCAGGCAAATGTGGATATACCAATTTTAAGACAGAACTAAAACAATAAATGTACTGACTAGACAATACAGTTACCTCTTCTTTTATTGAATATATTTCTATATTTATTTATGTTATTAGTAAAAATCTGGCTCATTTTTATGGGGTTAGCTGATTAGGTAAATAAAACCATGGCATACAAGAAGTACACAATCAGTTGTTGGCACCAGTACTATGTTTATACCTGAAGTATTACATCACATTAGCTGATCTCTGTAGTACAAACTTTCAACAGAGATTGAATCATGCCTTCTGGGTAATCACTTAACAGGATAGGAAAGAATAATGCTGATGATGCTAAAAGAATACAAAAAACCATGTTGAGGACTCCAGAAACCAATTTTTATTATTTGAAAAACTTACTGTTTGAATAGAACTCATTGTAAATGGGAAAGCCATTGAAGTCCCCACAAAGTCCACAGGTCTGATTGGCATATTTCTCATTCAATTCCAGCTAAAATGATGGACAGTAAGTGATAGAAGTTAGCATAAACTTTCTGAAGTATATTCAAGGCGACTGAAAGCATCTGCACCTGCTGTCTGTATTTTTCATCAGATTTGTGTAATTTTATTTAGCAACCTAATTCAAACCTGGGGGATAGAATGAACAGTTGGCTTGGAGTTGATTTACGATGCAGAGTCCAAGCTATTGATACTATTGATGCAGACTTAAGTTTTCACTGCAATATCTATATTGCTCTCAGCCTCTTTCTCACTATCCATTCTTCAGAAAGAAAATCAAATCCACAGCAAAAATGAAGTCCTAAGGGAGTGAAATTCTGATAGAAAATGGTATTTGAAGGGGTAAGCAGGCCCTATAACAATGCAAATATGTTAACAATATAATGAAAGCTGTTTTTCACCCTATTTTAACCAGATATTTATCCTCTATAAGTAAATCCATGTAACTTTCTTTAGGACTACCTGGATGCAAACCTATCTTTCTTAAGAAAGAATTGCTCAGCAATATGAGATGGGAAGGCAGTAGTAACCCCCTAAACAGATAGGGCCTGGCGTAATCAAAGATTAGCTCTGGTCTCTGAAGGTGTGTACAGGTCCAGGAGCAGTTCTTACCAGGATACTGTCATCTTCATTCCACATTAACACAATACCCATTTTGCTAGTAACTTTCACATAAATGCTGCTCTTCTCTATTGTAATTCCAGATTGGCTGTATGGCAGTTGAACTCTGGGAAAAGGCAGAAAGAATGTTGGGTATTCTCTGATCCAGATATTTGATAAAGAGAAAAAAATGGCTTGTGGTATCCAGCATCTGTAGGCATTCTAAAAGAATACAGTTGTGTGGAAGGAGAAGTGATTAAAACTAAGATGGCCCAACATCATAAAATATGGATCTAAACTGGGATCCAACCTCTCAGGATTTTTCATCCAAATTTTATTTTTACGGTTATCTTTAAGGGAAGAATTGATTTTCTGTGAAAGGAATTAATAGCAACATATTAATTATTTATGTTGGTAAAATTGTCACATTTATTGAAAAACACATAATTTTCCCCCCCAGATACACAAAAGTACTGGCAAGTTTGGGAAAAAAAAGAAAAAAGTCTGTGGTTACTAAACAAATGTTATGAATAAACTTACCTGTTGCTGTTGATCATGACAACATCCTTGGTTAGTTCAGCAGCTACACCTTCAAGTTTCATGGTGATACGGTTGATTGTTGGAGCACTTTCCACTACTGTGCGCCTAATCTGGATGTTGAAATCCTCATAGGGAGATTTGCAGTTGGATGCAAATACATAATTACAGAGCCCAGGGAAGGAGAATATGTCTCCATCAAAGGTCTTGAAGTGGAAGTTGCCCCATGTGCTGCACACACGGCCATTGTGAGCAGGATTGGAAGCTGTGAATTAAAACTAGCTGTAAAAAGATGACTTAAAATTCTCAGCCTTAACATGGTGAAAATCAACTTTTCCAAGGCTTCATTTTGTCACTGAATAGTTTTTGCCTGCCTATTTTAATTTGTTATTTTCTGTCCATCTATCCATTATAAAACTGTGTATTCATTTGTCACTCATCTTATGTCTGTTACTCATCTTATACACCCCTATAAATGGCTATAGAATCACTGACCTAGGTCGGAAGAGACCTTTAAGATCATCAAGTCCAATCATAAGTTAAAGTTACATTCAGCTAGAGCTTTATTATTTGTCCACACTCAGCTAAGATAACACTTCAATATTATGTATCTTAACCACCCTCTTTCTCCTCTTAATAATCCATTGCTTCTTTTACCAGTGCCTTCACTATTTGTGTTAAATTTCTGTCTACATCCCTTAAAACAGAAAACATTAAATACATTTAATTTCCTTTACTTACGTGTTATTACTAGATTTGTCAGCATTGGCTGGATGATGTTGACTGTGGAAACTGTAGCAGAAGCTAGAAAAAAAAAAAGAAAGAAAATAAAACCTAGTATAGCAATTCCAAAATTTGTACCTAAAATTGACTTAGAAATGACTCAGAAGTAAATATGCTGAATCCAATGAAACAATGTTAAGCCTGTTTTGTTTTACATAGGCCATGGATCAAGTTAAAAATGCATACTAAAATTCAAAACCAGGATAGTTAAATCATGAGAAATTGCTTTCAACTGTGATGATCTGCATTTTCTACCTTTTAATTTTGACCCTTTTATGAAATTCTGTGTTGTGTTAGGAGAGACAGAAATTCACAGCGCTACATATTAGAGTGCTTCAGACACACTGAACAATACAAAGGGTTAAGCTGTACTAAATCAGTCTTACTGATACAAATGCATAGTTGCCTTCTCATGACACCTCCTCTTTCTAAGGAGGGAATAAAAACTTTAATTATCCCCTTTGCTCTCTGTTTAATATTTTTCTGTCAAGAGGCTGGAAACTCTTAGAAACAACTACAAATGGGTTGTACAGGATGATCATAAATAATTACATGTTAAAAATCAATGAAGTTGGGTTGCCATCTTAGTTTCCTACCGTCAGCCACTGACTTTACAGCTTGACAAAGTGGTCTCATTTCCTTGTTTATAAAGAGCCAAACATCCTGCACTTTGATTTTATATATACATATTTATGCACGTATGCATACAGCCTCTACAAACACACAGCCGTTTTCTTAGTTACCTATTATTATACAAATATAACCATACTGTGTGTGTTTAGTAATTGGTATCTAATAAAGATATTACTGTTCTTATATATGGAGAGGCTTGGTAATACACATGTGTCTTTATTAGTTATTACCAGCAATATTGCTAAGGAGGCTTTTTAGGCATTTTTATTATTTAGTGGAGCTGTAGCAAATAAATATAAATACACAGTATAAATGAACATACTGTTTTGTTCCTGCTGAAAAATGTCAGTGATAATTCCTATTTCTTGTTGGATTTCAGTTTGGGCTCCTGTGAAGAAATTGTAAAAAGTATGTTAAGTACAATGTCCTGTATCTGAACTTCTAAAGCAAAGCATTTAGATGGGATCAAAGGGCCCACATACATCTCTGTAAGACAAAGCGGAGAGTCCTTTATCACATCAGAAAAAAATGAAACAGGCCCCCCAAAAGGTAAAATGTAATTCTAGAAAGAGACTTTCTATTACAAATACACAGAGTTTGAAATCCAAATAACATTTCATGTATATCTGCTTTCCTTAGTTCCCTTAAAACTCACTAAAAAGGATTCTAATGAGTGGATGACAGCCCTTATTTCACTGTTACACTTTCTCAGTAATACGTGAAACAATTACAAGAAGAATTCACATGTAAGAGTTGTCTATTAAAATTGCTGTGTAGTAGCTAGGTAATAATAAGAAAAGGCAAAGAACTGGCCAAAAGAAACAAGAGACTTGGGGCTTGATCCAGTAATGTCAGTTTCTTCAGTGCCTAAGCATAAGCCCTTTTCTTCTGGAGCAAATTTAAAGCCTCAGTCAGGGATGTAGATTTGCTTTACAGCTGGATGCAAGAAGGTACTTCTAGGTACTCTTTCATGCCTAGAAAAAGACTGTCCCTGAGCTCATAGGTTGGTGCTCTAAGATCTTGTTTTTTATAAATAAATAGTGCAGGCATTTCCTGTAAAAAAAAAAAAAAAGGCTGCAAATACATTTGTGAAGGACTGAATCATGGCAGCATGTGATAATCATGCTTGTAACGTGTTGGCTGACATTGACCTATAACCTGGCAAGTCTAAATCCTTAGTGGATTTAGGTGATGAAATTACTAATTACTAATATCTGAATCCTGATCAGGATTATGTGAATGAGCACTCTAGATGTCTGGAGAATTCCTCAGTCAAAGAGGAACTGCCTATGTAATTTAGTCCTAACTTAGGACCCTTTTTTCCTTATACATTAGGTGGGATGTGTTCACTCACTCAGAATTGGAACCATAACACACAGGGAGCCACAGCGGTGGAAGAGAGGGAAATGCTGAAGTCAGGGGTGTGCCATAAACCTCAGTCTCTTTTGATGCTTATATTCCTTGCTGAGCATTTCCTCCACTTAAGAACCTCAGCCCGGATACCTCCATGAAAGCTGGACAACTACCTTTGTCTTTCTAATGTAACTTCCAGCTGTGTCCACCATGTAAGCGGATTGAGTACTTGATCCCAAAGCTGAAGGATGCCTGTCTAAAGGAATTCAAGCCCCCACTCCCAAAGAGGTCCCTAAGAGACTCCTGGCTGTGGAGGAGAGGGCTCTTGGCAGCCTCACCATACCTAGAAGTTGCTGCAGTGCCTGTCTTATCACAGATAAAATCATTAAATAAATGCATTCTTATCATGGTGATTGATACTGATCAGGTGAGACAAATAGCTCTGTAAGTTTTAGTAATAGGGCAGAATTTGCTCTCACCCCACACATCTATAGGAATCTCAGCAGGCATAGAATCATAGAGTGTTTGTTCATTCTAGCATGAGAACCTTTGTAACAGAGTAAAATAGTATATGCATGTATTTTGGTCTGTTAATTTTTCTCAAGGAAACAGCAGGGGCTTTTGTTTACTCAGCAAATATAACATTCCCAAGGAAATTCTAGCTGCATTGGTGTGTTTAGCAATTGCACAATGGCATGCTGTTGACCATTATAAAAATAGCCGTCTCTCAGTTGTAAGAATGGTCAAGATAATTTACTATTTGATAATTCAGTAACTGACCTAATTATTAATAATATTTCTGGATGTACCTTGCTAAGTCTATGTCCAGCTGCCAATCCACATATGCAATTATCATTACAATAAATTTATAAAAGTTAGTATGTGACCCAAAATATAAAGTCAGGCATAGAATGTTTGTGGTGATGGCGTGGGATGGGGCTAATATTCTTTAGCCACTCAGGACATCTGAAAATATTTCCAAAAAATTTTGATTCGAATAAAGAGAAGTTTGCTGGACGCTGTCTAACCACTACTCATTTTTCAAAGCAATTTATCAGATTAGCTTTGTGAAGTGCAAATAACTTTCTCGTTCAATGAATGGCTGGAGATGCTTTTGACTGACATCATGTAACTCTAAATGTAAGCCTATACTGTGATTGTTATATTTTGTGCTTAAATCAACTTGCCAGTATTGCAGTGTTTATTTTACAAACTATAAAATAGCCTAAAATTATATTTGCACTTTTCAATGTTTTGAAAATGATATGCAAGATAAATTTACATAGGCAATCTGAAGATTTAAAAATGTTAGCCGGCAGAGCAGTAATTGCTGTACATAAATGGGACTGACATAGCAAGCTTGTAGTCATGTAAGTATTTTCAAGTTAAGTGGTCCCGTTGACTTAATAGGGTTAGTCATATTAATATAAACTGCCAAGACCAGTCCTGATGGAGATAATATTGACAGGATTAAAAAAAACATACAAAATGATGGACTGCATGTGTTAGATAAATCTCCCAGTCCTGCTCACACTCAATATCAGTGATTTATATAAATATTTTGCATAGGGTATTACTAATGTACAATTAGTTACTGAAAATCATTGCCACATGAATATTCCCTTCTAGTCTCTTTTGCAAAAGAAGTTGCAAGAAATCTTGAGTAATCTGGTATTAGCTCCTGGTAGGTGACAGGATGCTGAAAAAGATTGATCTGGCAACTGGCAAACGTAGTGTTTTAAATTTCATAAAACGTAATGTTCATAACCAATCCTAATACAAAATGCAACAGGAACAAAAATACTTTTGCAAAGCATAAGTAATACTGAAAAACTAACATTTTAAGGCATGAATAATGGTTCTTTTGATCTGATCTTCAAGACTACCTGCCAGAAGTAGCTATATGCAGTAGTTTGAGGCAATATTAAATTAAATCAGTCCAGTTAATAGGTAGTAAATATTTAATAAAAAATGGAAAAAAAGATATAAAAAGATCTTGTTTAAATGCAACCATCTGTTAAGTGAAACAATAAAATGAGTGTGGTTGTTTAAAATACACTACTAGGTCTAAACACAGTATTATTTCTTTTCCTGACAAAAAGGAGAACTTCTTACCTATTTGATGGATACAGCAAACTGCTAACAGGAAAGCCCATTCTGGTACCCATATCCCCCTGCCAAACCCCATCTTGAGTGGAGTCTGGCACAAGGATGTCGGTTCTAAAGGTGTTCAGGAGGAGTAGTTCACCTGTGCTTTGTCAGTCTTATATAGTAGGTAACTTTGGCTTCAGTCCCAGATTGATTCAGAGAGTCTAGAAAGGTGCGGTTTGGGGGATTTTAGCAAATGAATGGGTAAACAGAGGATGCTCTTCCTTCCTTAGAAACTGGCCAATGGTATTTGCATTTTGGGAGGAGTATATACATATACGTACGTATATTTTGTTAAAGGTTCAGTCTAATAAAGAACTATAACATGATTGCAAGTAAAACACAACTCCTCCTCCACAAACAACAGGTCCTGGAAAAAATTTAATTTGGTGTTGCTTTACAGTTTAGCAGATGGCACGCAAGTAACTATTCTAAGTTTTTCAATACTGTAACTGATGCCAGGCAGCTCCTTGACAAAAAGCCCTGCTAATTTCTGACGTGTGAGGAGGTGTGGTTCATTTCATATGTGGGGACCCAGCATTAGGAATTCCCTCTGTGCCTCTTGGGGCAGCTAATCTTCTTTTTAAAAGAAAAGACTAATAACCTTGAAGTTTCCTACACTAGCACATAGTCTCACTGAGTGTATGCCACGGAAACCCTTTTGTGGGGCACTGACAAGCATTAGGCACCTATCTGGGGAACATTAAGCCAGTTTAACCTAGACTGTATCCTACGTTTATTAGAGAAGCACTTAAACCTTCAAATTTACTTCTTAATTCTCTGCATAATCTGATTTTGCCTTCTCACAGGAAATATCAGGAGTAATTTCAGACAGTGCGACTGCATCACACCAGCTCTGCAGGAGAAAAAAAATGTTAGATTGATTATGGCCTGCGACCATGATCATATTGTTTCAGCATCATTCCTGTGTAATTCCATTCACATCCATGGAGTTCTAAGGACTACAAATTAGAGAAATAGGCAATGCATCAGGCCTATAAGGCTTGCCAGTAAATGTTTAATGTACTTTTTTTTCTGAACATGAGCTTTTTGCAGTTCTAATGGATTTAAAAGCAGGATTGAATATATGCGTCAATAAACACAGACAGTATTGCTACTTCATGTCACTTTATCCTTCTTTTTTAGCTTGGCCTCAGAGATAGGTAGGATGAGTTGCTCTGCGCAGATTTCTGTCTCTTTCCAAGGTCAATAGACCTTACTTTCATATGGTAAAAGATTGACCAAAATGTTCAAAGTCAGTAAAACCATTGTTTTAAAACTGCTAGGTTTGACAAAAACAATGCACAGTACAGTACTTGATATGCACATAGCATTTGCCCTCAGTTCACCTTCACCTTCAGCCTCCTGCCAGTTTACCAGAACAAATGGATGGATACAAAAATCTTGATTGTAAGAAACAGCATAAGAGTTGCTGCTCAGCGGGGGATTTAACAAGAGGCACTTTGGAGATATAATTGGGGCTGGGGAGCCACAAGAGAAGCAGAAGAAAAAAGAAAGAAAAGATGTATAGTAGGATGTGTAGAGATGCAGAAAGGACTTTCTTTGCATAATATGGGACAGTATTATCTTCTGCATGTCTAGTAAGATTCAGTTCAGCAGTCTATACTGATGTTTGTAATTTCTGCTAAAGCAGGGGAAGGAGACAAAGTCAGGAAGGTGTCCTATTCATAAAATGTGATCATAGCTGGATGCCTAATTCCCTTTGGTTCTTATCAAAAACCTACCTTGCAATTATAAATATGAAAATATTTCCATAAAAGAATAAGAAAGTATAATACAATATTCCGTTCAGGTGTTACCGAATTGAATTGTGTAATTTTTTTCCCCAATTTATTTTAGTTCAGCCTTTATTTACACTTTTGTTTAGCACTAAATATATTAGATCCTCACTCATTTAATATTACAAAATGAACAAAAGACGAGTTCCGTTATGAAGTGTTATCTGGATTTGGTTTTGTGACTGAAATCAGTGGTAGCTTACTATGGCAAGGTTGGGGTATTTAAGTCAACATATTGACCTGCTATAGTGTGAAACATGTTCCCTGTCAAAATATCCAGGATGTTTAATGAAGTTACATCTTCAGTCAGTAGTAAACTGTTTACCATAGATCTCTACCTTCATGCTTCAGCAGACTGGGAGAAAAGACTGGATTTCCTGCCCACAGAACATTGTTTTATTCCGTACCAGTATTCATAATGAATATAAATTCATCTGTACATAAAGAAGGCAAATGATATCTTGTTTACATTCACAATATAAAATAAATACACACTAGTCTTACTTAAGCAATTAAACAAGCAACCCAACAAACTGGGTTTCAGCAACTAATGTGCATATACCTTTAGCAATGGGCTACATGTGACAGAAGTAGAAGAGCTTGCTAGCTTTCTCAGTTACACACACCTCTGCAAGAGGGGAACACCAGAATACCAGCATCTTCTTGTGTTACTTTAAAATATTTGGAGAGAGTTCTGGTTTCCCATTGAGTATACTAGAGCAAGGGAGGAGTTTTCTGAGGCGGCAATAACTGGTTTTGATACTCATCCGGTGAAGGTGAGGAAGGTGCCTCTACCTAGGATGACACGGTGTGTCAGTGGGGTCAAGGCTGTTTTTTCCTTTGCCCTGTCTCTTTTACTGGAGTTGTTGCTAAGAAAAGTGCTAATATCAAACACTTTTAAGCCAATTTTTAGTTTTTAGTATCTGTAGGTGAGAGTATCACGAAACACGGAAGGGTTTAAGTAAACATGTTCATTGGTTACATCGGTGGTTGCTCCAAGTGGTTTTTGTAGATTAAAAAAAGATGGAGGACTTTTGAGTTTACTGGATGGTACAGTGAAAAGAGGTAGGAAGAAGCTCTCCTCTTCAGTTTTATGAGGGGAAAGAAACCCCATAAGCAAGTTTTGAAGAATTTTAATAACAGAAACATAAGCAGTTGTCTTTATTGTTAATGCACACCAGGAATCCACTAAGGGACCACAGTTTTGGTATTGCCTGGCACTAAAACAAAGAACTTCTGTTTGCAGGAGGGAATGTTCAGGGAGGTGTTGAAAGCATCTTTGTTTCTTTCCTGCACTTTTGTCTGGTTTTCTCAGTTTTAATGCTGTGTGAAAACCAGAAGCTTATCTTGACATCTCAGTGTCCAATAACATGGAAATTAATTTAGGACAGATCTGTAGACTTGATATAGACCAGCTCATTTTATAGGAGGTTATTGGAAATGGATTGCAACAGCTATGAATCCGGCTGACAAATATTCTTCTGATTCTTATTTTGATCTTGTATCAAAAATCTATACCAATGGATTTGTCAGTAAAAACACCTCTCGTAACAGTAAATCCAATATATGTGGGTTTTGACCCATAATTCTGAAAAGGGATATAATCTCTCAAATTTTACCATTTCTTCTTGGCTTTTTTGCATAGAAGTAGGGACAAAATTTGAGGCATCGATTATAACAATTTAATGTAAAATTTAAATGCCAGGTAAAATGCGGATATCATTTGAATGCTATGAATACTGTAATGCTATAATAACAACCTGAAAGCAGATCATATAATATGAGGGTGGCAAAGGCAAGCATTCAAAAGTTAGGAAGTGGTGGTATTAAGGCTATTAATGAAACCAAAATTCATCTGCCTTCTGTGTTCAAATTACAACATCAGTAGTGAGAACTTCTACCTTTTCAGATGCATGCTAAATCAGAGATAATTTGGACCCGGGTAAAGCTGCATTGTGCCTCACATCTGTGAAGTCCTTGCTTGCCATGTGAACTCGGAAAAAGAATGAACAGTTGGATTGGTCAGAGAAGAGAATACTTATTGTGTTGTATAAAGTAATGTAAAGTAATGACGGTCTGCAACTAACGTAAACCAAGTTGACATTAACTTAAGCAGAGGATCCGGCACACCCTGTCCACCTAGGACTGCAGAGGTTTAGTTGCTCTCCTTGGCTTGTCCTGCTCATGTGTTTCACGCCTTTCTCTGATAGCCTCAACAGTTCTTTCTTTCCATCAGTCTACAGGTGACTCACCAGGCTTTTGCTTTCCAGCCCTACCCAGGGATTCATGCTCACTCTCCACCCTTTTTTCAATGGCCTGTTAACTTCCCCTTGATAAAGATGTGCACTGCCACTGTGGGAGAATATGGTGAACACACTGTGGTCATAGGCTCCTTTCCCTGGTTCTTGGAATTCAGTCTGTTTTCTGGATAGCATAACATGTTACACCACTTCAGAAATCTCAGAGAGGTTTCTCCATGGAAAAGAAAGCTGCACACAGCCTCACAGTTAAAAGCATTATGGAGAGGGTGTTAAACTCTTACAGTGAATGGCAAAGGAGCTCGGTGTTGTATATGGTTGTTATCGCTTTTTAGTTTGTTATGGTAACTTTAGAACTGGTTATGCAAGGAACTATGAAATGTGGAAGAAAATTCTGGCTGTGGAGATTAGATCATCTAAATGGAAAACAAGTGAGAACTAAGAATAATGAAGATTAGAAGAAATGAAGTAATTTGCCTCATTTGTCAGTGACATTAGTCATAGTTCCTTAATTACAGAGTGACACCTTAAGTGCACTGTTGTGCTGCCGTTCCTTTTCTTGATTCCATTTTAAATGATTTGGAAGAGGAGCCTGTAACTGGTATCTTGAACTGTCGGCAGGCAAGGAAGAGCTCTTGCTCTGCTCACCTTAACTAAGGGGTATGAAGGATGCAAGAAAAAGAAATGAAACTCATGTCTAGTACCTTGGCAATAATGGCTTTTGTGCATTTCAAATTGAATTAATAAAATGTGGTCACTGCAGAAGTCATTGCTGGTCTGCTCTCCATCATCTTTGAAAGGTCCTGGAGAACAGGCGAGGTCTTGAGGACTGGAGGAAAGCCAATGTCACTCAGTCTTCAAAAAGGGCAAGAAGGAGGATCCAGGAAACTACAGGCCAGTCAGCCTCACCTCCATCCCTGGAAAAACGATGAAACAGCTCATTCTGGGCATCATCTTCAAGCATCTGGAGGAAAAGAAGTTCATCAGAAGTAGTCAACATGGATTCACCAAGGGGAGTCATGTCTGACCAATCTGATAGCCTTCTGTGATGCCATGGCAGGATGGATAGATGAGGAGAGGGCAGTGGATATTGTCAGCCTTGACTTCAGCAAGGCTTTTGACACAGTCTCCAACAGCATCCTCACAGGCAAGCTTAGGAAGTGTGGGTTAGATGAATGGACAGTGGGGTGGATTGAAAACTGGCAGGCAGAGCTCAGAGGGTTGTGATCAGTGGGGCAGACTCTAGTTGGAGGTCTGTGACTAGTGGTGTTCCCCAGGGGTCAGTACTGGGTCCACTCCTGTTCAATGTATCCATCAATGACCTGGATGAGATGACAGAGTGTACCCTCAGCAAGTTTGCTGATGACACAAAACTGGGAGGGGTGGCTGACACACCAGAAGGCTGTGCTGCCATTCACTGTGACCTGGACAGGCTGGAGAGTTGGGCAGAGAGAAACCATATGAAATTCAACAAAGGCAAGTGTAGGATCCTGCACCTGGGGAGGAATAACCCCATACACCAGTACAGGTTAGGGGCTGACCTCCTGGAAAGCAGCTCTGCAGAGAGGGACCTGGGAGTCCTGGTGCAATGTGCCCTTGTGGCCGAGAAGACCAATGGCATTTTGGGGTGCATTAAGAGGAGTGCAGCAAGCAGGTCGAGGGAGGTCGTCCTCCCCCTCTATTCTGCCCTGGTGAGACCACATCTGGAGTACTGTGTCTAGTTCTGGGTCCTCATTTTAAGAAGGACAGGGAACTGCTGGAGGGGGTACAGAGAACTGCTACAAAGATGATTAGGGGACTGGAGCATCCTTCTTATGAGGAAAGGCTGAGGGAGTTGGGTCTTTTTAGTCTGGAGAAGTCTGAGGGGGGATCTTATCAATGCTTATAAACGCTTAAAGGGAGGGTGCTGGGAGGAGGGGGCCAGTCTTTTTTTTTCAGTGTTACCCAGTGATAGGACAAGAGGTAATGGGCACAAACTTGAACATGGGAAGTTCCATCTGAACAAGAGGAGCAACTTCTTTACTTTGAGGGTGGCAGAGCAGTGGAACAGGCTGCCCAGAGAGGTGGTGGAGTCTCCAACACTGGAGACATTCCAAACCCTCCTGGACGCCATCCTGTGCACCCTGCTGTAGGTGGACCTGCTCTGTCAGGGAGGGGTGGACCAGATGATTTCCAGAGGTCCCTTCCAATCCCTAACATTCTATGATTCTATGATTCGTGTCAAGATTTTCAAACGTAATAGCTCTTCTTAGGTATACAGCTTGGTTGACTTCTACATAGTCAGTATATAACCCAGGTGAGCTCAACATGTTCTTTCTCATTATGATTCTTGCTCCTGGGCTTTAAGTATGTGAGTACTCAGCTGTACTGTCTGAATAATTTTTTAATCTAATTGCTAACCTTTAAAAATATCTGTAAAAACTTTTAATAACTTTGCTGCCAGAAAGCTGCCATGTCTTGTCTTATCTCAGTACTTCTGATTGTTGGGTGCCATTTTTTTAAGTTGCGAAAATTTATATATGTATGTGGTGAATCTTTTTTACAAGGTTTAATGTCCTCATGGTCATCATGCACTTAATTCAGTTGAAAGCATAACTTTTCCATTGTACACACTATCTGAAAACTCAGCTGGGAGGTTTTTCACCTTCAGTATTTGCTTGTTTCACACTGTGTTAGGATGGTGTTTATAGCTCTCATTTGGTTTGTCTGACTGGATTTCAGTTTTATTTTTCTCTTCTGCATAGTGCTGAACATGCCTTTCTGGACTAATATCGTCACTGATGCTTTGTTATCTGTTTGACATTCACTGTCCTATATGCTATTGTGCTTTTGCCTTGACTATACATCTTTTCTTCATTTCATAAATTGCTTTTTCTGTGGGATACTAATAACATACGTGAACCAAATCTGGCTTTTTGAATCCTTGGTCAGAAACTTTAGATAGTTCTTTTTTTCCTTTGTTTTTCTTCTCCACAAACTTGGCATAATTATTTCTCCTGCCCCAGTAATTGCACATCACCCCTCATTTTAATGATTTTTTTTTGCAAAGCACTCTTAAGTTTTCATTTGCATTTCTTTGCCTACTTCAGAATATGCTGTTGAACACATTTTGGTGTATTTTTCCTTGTATTGTGATGCTTTCTCAGTGATACTTGATGAATCACTTCTGCATCTGTTCCACAAAAGACTGTTCAGACTTGAGTATGCTCATTAGCACTGCACATACCCTTAATGACTGACAAAGTCTATGCCCATATTGGCAAGTAACTTTAAGTTCAGCCTGAAAACTATATGTGGGGACCGGGCTCTAAGTTTAACTTCTGTCTGCAGTGCTGTCTGAGTTTAGAGACTCAGCTGAATTTCTGCCCAGCTTATCATCCCTTATCTCCTTGTCTGCTCTATTATTCATATTAACAGAAGTTACCTGACAAACAACAATGCAACAATTCAGTTTTCAGTTCATGACTCTTCTGCTCCCTCTTTCCGTCTCTATCACCAATAAAGAGTATGAGACAAATCTACAAGTTGAGAAAAGTCTTATGCAGACTAAATCCTGGAATAGCCTAATTTGCAAATAAAAGCTCAACAAAGATAGTTTTGCTGGGGGCTACCAAGTGTGCACCAGAACCCCTCATTTTTGGGATGCTTGACCTTAATGGTCAGTGTAGATGACCACAGGGTTCCTCCTGCTGCTCTCCTCTGTCACATCCTGTTCTATCCTGTTAGTTAAGATGCGTTTCCCAAGAAGTTCAAACCCACCTAAAACAGAGCTGTTGTTATCTCCTTTTCCCCTGCACTGGCTACACACAACCAGTTTCTCCAGCCTTGACACTCTTATGACCCCACAGTGAACCAGGTCAGTGAACAACCTGGCTTCAAAATTTCATCACCTTTTGTGCAAGATTATCCACCATAAGTTTAATTATTTTCTAAAATTTTGACAGTTATGGCAATCAATCCTTTTTTTGTGGTTCATGAGCTATTTTTTCTCCAAATTCTTGTGTCCGTGAAATGAAAACACACCTTTTATAGATAACATATTTGCGGCTTGAAATTTTTTGGAGGGCTAGGACTTCATACAAGCCCTCCTTGTCTTCTCATAGCACATCTAGATGCTGCAGGAGCACCTGTAAACCTTTCCCCCTTCCAACTAATTCTGTTTCAGTCTTTCTTTTCCTTACTTATTGCTATTTCAATTTCAGAGCTTTTCTCTAATGTTTAAAAATCACCATGAGATTGTTAAATGCACTTCTGTCTGCTCAGGGACAGTAAATCAGTGTTCTAGTTTAATTCCTTTTTTCCAGATACAGTCATCATCAAATGGTTTCTAATAGTGTGTTTTTCTGAATCTTTAGGTATTGTGCTGTACATAAGACATCACTGCCATATCCACAAAGAAGACGGGCTGCCAGCTGTGTAGCTGTGGCTATATTACCCTGTTACAATGCTCTTCGTATGTTATCTGTCAAAATACTGGTAAGGACAAGACATTCATAACACAGTCCAGCCTGGTGGCGAGTACAGCACCTGCTCTCTGAGTGTGTTCTGCAGTCAGCAAACAGAATAAGAGAGGCAAAGAATGGACGTGAGTTTGGTGTTATTTCTCTTGCCCCAGAAGCTGGGGAGGAATAGTGATAAGCAAGCTTCTGCTTTCCACAGGCTGCAGCATCATCCTTTAAGACCAAGCAAGAATTATGGGACAGCAAAATGTTGTCTACTGTTGTTGGGGTAGGTAAAGCAGCTGAACCAAGTTCCAAACCACTTGCAATTCATTCAAAGTGCTTAGGAAACAAAAGCCGGGTATTTCTACTTATGCCTGAGTATGAATGTGGATAGGACACAATTCATGGTAAGAATCTGTATCAGTGCAATCTCTGACTGCACTGTTTGACTGCTTCTAGTTGCAGCAAAATGTTTCAGAGTAATAGAGCTGTATTAATTACTGTTATTCTTTTACTGCTAAGGTGAATTTTAATTTTAAGTATTGGTTCCTTACAAACAGAACATCCAAAGCAACTCACACTTGATTTAAATTAATTGCCATTCTGCATATGATATTTAAGGGCCAGTCAAAGCAGAATATTGATCGATCTTATGCAATCAGGCTTTGCTCTGGGAGAGGCTGTAAGTCACCCATTCTATTTATTATTTGCACATCATAACATTTTGGTGTATGCACATATATGCAGGCTGCTCTGTTAGTTTACTGTAATGAATATATTGCAACTGCTGAAGGAGATGATCCTGATAGCTGTAAGGAGGGTTGTTTCTTCACTTCTAGTTTCGAATTCCCGCAGAGAATTCGAAATGAATCAGGCTGCATTTCTTCTCCTTTCTGTGACATACATCTGTAAAGAAGGGAGTGTCCACAAGTTCAGCCATTTTATTTTATCCAAACTCAACTGTATTTTAGGACCACATTCAAAATGGTGCTGACTGATCTGTCCAAATATTGCAAAGAACAGCAAAAACTATTCTTGCAGATTTCTGAACATAATGAGCATGACTATCTCATTTATATTCTTGTATGTCATAGCCAAAGGTACTCAGGTACCCTGCTTACAGATAAGAAGCTTGAGAATCAGATTAAATGCAGATAGCATGGTATTAAAGTGGCTTAGTGAAGATGGGAGGTTATACAATGCTGAAGAGGTGGTCTGAAATCCTGGAAGTCATCATACAACTCCTTGCCCATCACAGGCTTTTTATGAAACTCATGCCATTGCACATAGGATCTCTTCAAATTTGCGGGTCAAGGTATGAACTGTTTGAATCCTACGTAGGAAGGGTAGACTTTAATATGAAAAACAATCCCTGGGAGTAAAAATCTTGCTGTCATCTCATTGCTGAGCTTTTTCATTCTGTGTCAGGAAACAGTAGGCAATGGTGTGAAGGGCTGCACATTGCTGTGAATTTTCTCCACCACTCTCTTTTTCCCTTTGCTAATGCATTTCCACACACCTCAGCTTCATACTCCACATCAGTCCGCACTCCAGTGCCTAATTCTTCAATCCCACTGTTACCCACAGACAGCAAACAGCCTTTTCTGCTACTCCAAGCTGTTTGTACTCACCCAAATGTCTTACCAAATCGCTTTCCAACTTCCTTTTAAACTCAACCTGTGCTGCCTGCAACACCGTTACTTGTACTCCACTATTCACCCTGCCTATTGCTTCGTAAATGCCTCCACAGAAGAGCATCTCATGCTTTCTGACCTCTCATGGAAATAAGATCCTTGGACGTATGCTTGCCATGTACTCCAGAAGCAACCTCTCTTCTCAGTCACTGTTTCTGTTTGCAGAAGTATGTCTTGCCCTTCTGAAAAGGGGAAATGGAGAGGGACATAATATGGATATAAAAGAAAAGGAAATATCAGGAAAGGAATTGGAGAAGGAGAAGTACAGTTGTGTTCCACAAACACGTGTCTTCCAGATCTGATAATAACAATTCCCAGTTGCAGCTTATTGTAGCTGAAGTAACTACTCAAACCTGTTAATGCTATTCTTTTGAAAGCATCTAACTCACGGGTAAATATCAAAGTAGCTTACTAAATAGCATTGCATATAGAAGTGCTTGAAATTTCCAATCATAATGAAAAAAGGAGGATACAGATCTTTTCATTACGTGTTTCCTAGGATATCCGATAATATCCTGAGACAGTTGAGCTCATTTTATATGCAAAGCATAATATTTAAATTCATATACCCCCTGCTTAGGACTAAGATGAAGTGTTTTAAACAACCTGTCAAGCTCTCCCAACCTGTCTGTTGATGGGGTAGGTAAAGCAGTTTAACTGTTTCATACCACTTGCAACTCATCCAAAGTACTTAGGAAACAAAAGCCAGGTATTTGTGTTCATGTCTGAGTTTGAACATGTATAGAACACCATTCACAGTAAGAATCTTGATGTATATTGCAAGAAATGTTATTGGAAAAGATAATCAAAATAAATTTACTCATTCAGAATCAAAGTAGTAGTGTCAAAGTAGTAGTGTGACTGTTAACAAGAATCTGGGGGGGCTATGTTCTCTTACAAAAGTGGCTATGGCAGTCTGCTGAGAGTCAGGAGCCCTTGGATTTATTTTCAGTTTTATCATTTCCTTGCAGAATGCCAATGTGCAAAAATCCTCTGTGTGTCTGATTTCCCTTCTGTCTTTCTCCTGGCTAAATTAATTTTATTATAAATGCCTCAAGAAGGAAATAACAAATTCTACTTTTACATAGTAGTAAGATAGGAACTTGATACTGGTTGCTACTGGAGTAAAAAATCCCAGTTCTTGAAAATTGCTCATTAAAAATGCTAACCCTTTTCCCCAGATCTTAGTGTGCAGAGGGTAGAAATGGGCTCTTCCACCAGCAATGACTTTGTTATATCTTGGCATTAGGAGCAAATTAAAGTGTCTTTCAGGTTGTCCTAATCTGTGCAATTCAAATAGTCCTCTTCTTGCTCATCTCATGGAAGCAGTGTTTTGCCTCCTGCTTTGACTGTATTGAGAAATGCTCAGATGAAGCCAAACATGTGCTCTGCCATGCCCTTCCATACACGGAGGCATATGCAATACCTTATGTCTGTCCTTTGTGCTTCACAGGTCAGTATCACAGCAGCCCTGAGTTTGGTATGGTCGTTATGTAACACTCAAATGATCATTTCAAAGTAATACTTAAAGTTCCAAGCCACAAACTTGTCCAATTCAAGGACTTTCTAGGCACAGTTTTTACATTTGAGAGAAAAATTGATTTATTTCCTGCTCCCCTTCAAGTTGATAAGGAGTTTTTCCATTTTATTCAGTTTGAACATAATCATGTCAACTGTGAGGGAACCTTTTGGGACTTCTGTATGTAATAAAACATTTTGTTAGATTAACACCTGACACAACTGTGAAGGCTAAGGTGGTCTCAACCTGAGCATATGCTGTATATACACACTGGACAGCCCAGTGGGTTTTTCCATTTTGTGCTACTTTGCTCCTAACAGAAGCAACACCCCGTATATATCAAGATCAAAGACAAGCAGGACTTTGGGAAAGAAATTCCAGTTTGACCACTCATGAAAGAACTGAATGAGCTCATTCTGTACGTCAGAGACATTTGCTGTACCCAAGAAGACATCTGGCTCTAGAATTATTTGCTAGGATATTTGTGGATCAAAACCCTATAAAAGTTCTGAATGGAGAAAAACATTTGGTGTGTTATATTTTGAAACCAAGGAGAATAGAATAGAATGTCAGGAAACTCTCATGGTTGTTCTGGGCGTACCCGTTAATTAGTCACTATTCTAGCTAATATTTGCTCATAAAGAGAAAGGAATGTAAGTATATTTATTCATGTAATTTAGTCAGTTCTACACCAAAATTTGTTTTAAAAAAATCACTTTCCTCAGACCTTTTTTATCCTATGGCCCTTGAATGTTAACGTGGGAAAGTTGTTCCTGTAGACTTACAGGCAGTAAGATGATCTGAATTGATTTACTGAAGAACACCTTGGGAACAGAACTGTCTTGGGATATTTTTTCTGTGGTCCAGAGATCCAGATAACGAAAGTAATGACAAAGATCTATGCAAACTCATATTTTTCTTAAATTATGCTAATTTGTTTAAACATAATAATTTGCACTTGTATTTTAATGATTAACCTTAGACATCCTCTGTTCTTCACAGCTGGGTAAGAATTAAATATTTTTAGAACATCATTCACCTCCCACTGAAACCAACGATGAGACTTCTATGGAAGGTCATACAAGTTTTATTAATCCTTTAATAATGTGTACTTTGATAATGATTGTATCCTTTCATATGCTGGCTCACTAAGTGGGCGAAATGCTTCCTATCCCAAGGTACTATAATATAATCCAGAATTGTGGAAGCTGAATGACTGCATATCTACGGACATGAATTATTATCTTGAACCATCAGTTATATATTAGCTAGAACATTACTGACTCCAGTTTTGATTTGTTCCTGGATCCTTCTTATATCTTTACCTTATAGCACTGCCAGATGGGATTGTACAGCATTTTCCATGCTAAGACCCTCTTTCCACTTGCTATGACTTTGTCAAACTTTTAATCATTTAGTTGACATTTTACAGACGTTTGATCTATTTATGCCAAGCATTTTTGGAAGGAGGTGGAAATATTTCAATCAGTATGATCCAGCTGTTCAGAATGTAGTAAGAGAATAAATTGCTTGATATATCATTTAACAAATCAACATGTTGCAGCATAAGGGAATTTGGGGGGATCTTGCTTCTGTTTAAAAAAGCACATCTTGACAACCACGCTTGAAACGCAAAATACAGTTCATTAGAATTTACTGGAATTCAAATTGTTCATACAACTGCTGTTGCCATCCTAGGGTGATACGTTTAGCTTAGAGACATCCCGGTATTTCTATTGTGTGGTAAAGCATTTAATGGATGCCAAATCAAACTCTTAACCTTTCTGTAATTCAGCAGAAAAGTAAACTAGATACTGTGAAACAGAATCAAACCTTTCTGATAAATACGTGTTTGCTTTGCTAATACGTTGGGTTTTTTTTTCCCCAAAAAACTAACATAAAACAAGAACAGTAGGTAAGTCGGTGTTGGTTTTACCCAGATGAGAACTACTTCCACTCTGTTCATTTAGTATAAGAATCACCTCAGTAGATGAAGATGAGAGGAATTGTCCATCTAACCCATTACCATATCCGTGGCGGTGGCTAATATAGCATGTCAAGGAAAGAGCAAAGCAAGCACAAAGTGATAATTCTGAAGAATACCCTCCTACACTCCACAAATATGTGGCTCAAGGGATCCTGATGCCTTTGGGTTCAGTATCTCTATGGCTTTGTTTTTGTTGTTGTTGGTTTTCTTGACGTTATTAAGTTAAAAGGGCATATGGATCACGATTTCAGTCAGTATGGAGAAGAAGCAAACTTAAAATAGAAGTTAAAAGACCTTGAAGACTGACCGATTTCATTCTCTTAATGACTTTCTGTTGCAGCTCAACTGTTGCTAGCAGATGAGCTTCCTCTTTGCTGACCCTTTTGTTTTTGCCCTTTGCTGTTGCTGCTACTGGACTACGTGTCTGACAGCTTCCTCTCACAGAACCCAAAGGGAGATGGGAAGTGGAGCACTGACTGGTAGAGAGGGAAGAGGAAGAAAGTGGTACTTGGGGATCGTAAAGAGAATAGCTAGAAAGAATAAGTGAGGGCACAGACTGCACAGAGGTATCAGAGGGAAGTGGGTACATTTAGATCAGTGAAGAAGCTGAGAACGTGTGTGAGGTAGCAAGTGAAAAAATGAATAGGATAATACAACTATTTTTACCTCCAGATCCTGGAGGCAAACTAAATTAAACACAACTAAAGATACTGGCTGGCCTTTGGGACTGAAAGAGTTAAGCAACATGGTATAAAGAATTCCTTTCTGTACTGTTCTGGGCAAGCCACAGGAAGGACGTCATGCTTCTGAATTTTATTTGTCTTGGAGGTGGTGTGCGGACATCCTTGTATCTCAGAGTCTCCTTTAAGTGACATTGTTTGCTGCAGTTTAAGAAAAGTTTCTGTCCCTAGTCAGCTTTGATTGTGCCCCACTGATGACCACCGTTCACTCCACGAATACTGTAACTACTGTCCTAAAACTAGCAGAGCAGGGGCCACACTACTACAGAAATAACTAGCAAACCCCCAGTTTCAAGCAGTTGTCTGTTTCCTTTAAGCTTCATAAATAGCATAGGTAACTTTAGATGCCTGTTACTGTTCTCTCTCTCCTCTCTTCCGTGTCTTTATATTACCTTTTATCTCTAAGAATTCTCACGTTTCATGTTTGTACAGCACAGCAGAGAGTAATTCTATGCCACTCTGCTACAAGTACCACATTGGCTTAATAAATATCTAGATAAATAACAACAGGACAATACAGAAAGATGTAAGCAAGATGAAACTCTAATCTAGTTTGGCAAAGCATGTATTTGCATATTTCAAAGAACTGATTCAGACCATAGTATGTTATAATGCCTAGCACAGGAAAATCCTGGTCCATGTGAGTGGGGTTCTTAGCTGTTAGGGTAACACTAATGCCAAAGCAAGACTTTAGTTTGTTCTGAAATGCATATATTCTTAAACTACCTTTCTGAATAAGTATGTGTAATAGAGTTTGGTATTAAGTGGAATCTGACTTTACAGACCGTAATCCCAGTTGTTCCAACACAGCTATTAATGAGTTCAGAGTTTCATAAATCCTCAAGAATGTTGCTGAGTTGACAGCTAAGAACCACTACCCCACAGTCCCCAAATGGAAATGTTCTTAATGAAATGCAATCAGAAAACTAGAAAAAAACCCAACAGACAATGGCGGGGGGTGGGGGGGGAAGAAAAAACAGAGGGACAGCAGACAGAGTAGGATCACCCTTTCTTTGCTATCCATTCCCTCCTATAAAGGAATATTAATTGTGCCATTGCAAGATTTGTACAGAAATATTTCAACTAAAACTCCTAGTCCTTGTTCTGTGTTCCTGTAGCCTTCACATGGCTTCTAAACAGAACATCTTGATTACTTATATTGATCTTTTCAAAAAAGAGTACATTTTGATGAGGATTTACTTTATCTACCAGCAACTATTTTACAAGGCTCTGATCTGTCAGCATGTATATTGTGTTGGGGTAGAGCCAAGACCACGCCTGAAGGACATTTTTAGGCACAAGGTTGAAGGTAATACAACTCATCCACAATGGCAGTCTCTGTCTGACTGTTTGCTCTGTATGGATTCAGTTTGTGTGACGCCTGTTTAATATCTATGCCTTTGTCAAAATGAATAGGAGATTTATTATCAGGGATAAAATGACAACTACTCTCAACCTTTGCAGAACTCAAGGGCAAAGCAGTTTTTCCAGTTAGGGGAGGACTTTGTCCGCTACCAGCAACTAATGGTGTCACATGCATGGGTAGAAGTGAAGGACCCTGAAACAACCTACTGTTAAATCAGATTCAGTAAAACAAGCAACCACCATCCCCCCAAAACACACCAATGTTAATACCAGAGGGACCAATCTTTTCTTCTGGGAACAATCCCTCAAGACCCAGGAGCCATGCTGGGATGTGTTTACAGGGAAAACACTGCTCATTTATAATTTGTCTACATGGTTGTTGCGTATGTATATATCTTATATGTACTGTGGATACATGCAAATGTAATACTACAGTATGGTCTACTTGAAGTAAAAAACCAATGTTTCACCAGTACCGCTAGGGGAAGTGAGTCCTACAAGTCCCCATCTAGCAACATATATATATATATTACAGTAGTAGCACTAATTGTTTAGATTGTCTATAGTGGAATAGAAGTACATGGAGAAAGCACATCTTTAAACATATCACTAAAATAATGCAGGATTTTTCATCAAGTGTCAATGATGCAAATGTTTTCCTGAAGCGGACTGTAGGCTAAGTTCTGTCCTGGTTGTGCAAATCCAGCCCTCCTGGCTTCAGCTGAATGGGCTAGGAGAGCAGGATTTGGCTGGATTTCACCACTTCCTTAGGCAGACTTATCTAACAAATAACACTCTGATGGCAAAATATTTAGTCATCCTTTTTTGAAGCTGACTGGAGGGCTTCTGTGCCAAAAAGCTTGCCTAATTTTTCTAACCATGCCAGCTGAGCCAATAAAACATTATCTCTACCTACGAACCTTATATTACATATGACGTTCATTTGAGAGAGAGAAGGCTGAATAGACTTCAGAGAAGTAATGGTATAACTAGCTCCAGATCGATTACTGAAAACAAGAGGAAAAATTTTGATTGAAATAACAAGCAGCAATAGAATACAAATCTGCACTTTCCCTGTAGATCCTTTGCCTTTTGACATCCTTGTGCACTAACCACAGAAAGTACTTTTAACATGAGAGTTCATATAAATATATATATATCATCACAGATTGCCTAACACAGTTGAAATATCTGAGTCACATCCTAGATGACACACAACTTTTGGGGAGAAAGGAACAAAATAACCTGTTGCCTTGAGCAAAACACTCTGATATTGTATTGTACAAAAGTTTAACTTTGACAAGATAGACCAATGACCTTCTGTGAAACTGCTGATAGGTGAGTATGTCAAATGCACAGCTGTGAAGCTTCCTGTGTGATTCTGAAAGCAGCCAGCTATATTTCCTGGAGATCAATAACAATTTCTTCAGAAAAGTGAAAGCTTATGGATTTTGTTTAAAATATAAACAAACATTATTATTTAAAAAATAAATTCAAAATAAATCCAAATTTCAAAATTTTAAGAAAGCATACATGTTGGTAAACAGAATGAAAGTCAGTAGCCCGTATCGTATAACAGAAGAAATGCAATATAATCATCAGTACAAATATGCATTAAGCTGCATGATACAATGGATATTAAGAATGAAACAAAGAATAAATAACAAGACAGACATAGCCTCAAGAAAAATAAGCAAGGATAGAATTGCTCTTTTAGTAAGGTGGCAAACAGGCTATCCTTGCGTTCATTCTGCTGTTTCCTTGTTAAGAGACCTGTCTGATCTTGACAGTCATTACTTTTGCTGTCAGGATACCTGAGTTCATTGGTATGACACATCAGAGTCTCAGCAGTGCCAGAACACAGTTTGGCATACCTGACGGAGAGGAATATGTACAGCTTGGAGCCTTTCCTATGTTGTCCTGATTTAGTCCGTTGTCTAAGCTAACAGAATCCTCAGCCTTGCCTGAAGGCCCTGTGAACAGAGCAGAAATCTGCACCAGGCAAAGACAGTGGAGGATCTTCTAAGGCCCATGGATGGCTGTAAAACGCAGCACCTATGCAACTTTGCTGTGGTAGGCAACCAGGATCAACCAGCAAAACCTGCTGATAAAAACAAAGAGGTTGGAAAAAGAACATACTTTCAAAAACCAGTGGGAGACATTTTTTTTCCTCTCACTTCTCTTTTAACCTTTAAAGAAGCTAAAACCGTACCGAATCCCAGTGACATCAGGAACTGGACTTTATGGACAATGGTGGGGTAGCTTGTGTTGTTCACCTGTGTATAAATACTGTGTATTTATACCACCTGTATAAATACTGCGTGGCGTGTGCTTTGCCACAGAGGAGAGAGCCAAGGCCTTGCTGCGCCCTGGCTGCATGGAGGCCCGTCCTGGGGCTGCAGCGGGGCCAGGGCAGCCCTACCCGGGGGGGGCAGTTTGCCACCAGCGCTTTTCCACCCTCTACATGTAGTCTTGGGTATGAGTTTACAAGTTACCTTGCTGAGGTGTATTAGCTTGTGTGCCAGTAAGTCATTTCAGGGTGGGAAGCCTGCGATTTCATTTGTGGTGCCTGCTTGCACAAGGGGATGGTGTTGTTCCACTCCAAATTTCTGTCAGAGGGGAAAAAAAAAAAAAAGAAAGAACAGAAAAACAGAAAGGGGGGAAAAAAAAGGCCCATGCCTTTAAGGCACCGTTTTGGTTGCTGTCCCAGGAGCAGGAAATGCAGCAAACTTGCCAAGTCCTCTCAAAATAGGTTTCCCGAAGAGGTAGGAGTACTGCCCTGCAGGTACATACCTGGCTGCCTTTCTCCTGAAGACGTGGTGATGATGGTGGATTGCCATCCCTGGACCTGAAGGTGCCCAGCCAGGTGACTGTCACAGTCACCCCTCCGCCTGAGGGGCTGCGCTGAGGTAAACTATGCCCAGCAGCCGCTGCAAAGGGCTGCATTTTCTCTGGAAGGTGCTAGACACCTCGTGTTTGGACAGACATCATCCCTGGGGGCTTTAACCTGCCTTGATGACAGCCAGGGAACATGGCACACCTCAGGCTGGCCACCGTAGCTGCTCAGCTGCCAGCTACCCAGGAGCAAGGCATTTCCCACTGCTGGTGCCCCACATCCTGCGGTGGCCCTGTAGGTTTAAGATGGCATACCTGAAGGCCACCTGGGGAAAGGGGGCCTCTCTGTGTTGTATTTCTCAATATTTCTGGAGCTCAGTGAGTTTTGGGTCAGGCCCTGGGAAGGTCACGACATCCTTCTGCCCCACCCCTCCCAGTTCCTCTGCTGCCTGAAGATAATACTGCAATACTTTTTGCGGTATTATCTTCAACGGTTTGTGACCGCTCTGGTGGTGTTTTGAGTGAGAAAAGTTCTCTGAAGGCAGAGGGTGGTTGCCCTCTTTCCTCCCTCCTGAAATGTTCTTACATCATGGGTGAACAGCTTGTGGCACATTCAAATAAATTTGTTCCATGCCATACGTTTACTCCTGTAAAAGGAGTTTTCAAAGAGCTGTTTGGGGCACAGTGGGGTTTGATTCTTTATTATTTAATGACATTTGTGATTAAATTATTTGTGAGAAATTATTTGTAATGCATTCTATTAATTATGTCTTTGATAGAAGCTTTTTGAAAAACAGTCACCAGGATAGAAGTAATATGGATGGCAGCTTTATTATGGGCAGTTTCTTGACCACACCACCAGAGCAGATTAATCTCAAATTGCTTAAAGAGAGTCAACAACTTGAAAAAATAAACCTGCCTTTAGAAAGACGGCCCCTTCTTTATCCTTGCTATGATAAATCCAAGAAAGAGTGTAATCATCCTGCTCTGCTTTGTGTTTGATTCCCAGCATATGAAGACCTGATGCTCCTGTCATGTGTGCTAAAAAGATCATGGAATACCAGTCACCAGTGTAACCATACCAGAATGAGTGAACCAAGGTAGGGGAAAGTCTCTGTCTGTCTCTGGTAACTTTTACCTATTAATTTTTTCTAACCCTTGTGTGTTGCTCAAACGTGCTTCCTCAGTTGGGTAAGTGAGGTGTGCTTACTGAGGCATTCAGGACGTTCAGTAGTTTTTTCAGTTGGGGTGGATGAACTGTAAAAAAGACTCTCCAATCCATTTTCATAATTTCCTGAAAGACTCAGAGATTAGTCATAGTGCATATTTGTATTTTCCTGTGACGAAAATTGAAATCCTGCTAATATCATGTCCACTGTAGTTACATCAGTGTAATGCCAACAGGTTTTTCTGTGTCTCTTGGAGCACAGGCTAGTTTTGATGGCCTTGTGGTTTAGCATTGCTGTTTTGTGTGGGTTTCTGCTTCGGGAGTGCAAAAAAGGCTTCTTTGATACTAAGGCAGAAGAGTTCGTGAGCTTTTTGAGGTTCACAGGAGTTGAGCAGACTTGAGCTATTCTTCACCTGTCCCTGTGCTGTACTCCAAACCTGGAGAGCTGAGAAGGGGTGGATTAGGATAGATCATATAGCCTTTTAATCAGCTGAAGTCTTCCTTGTGCCAGATAAGAGGCTGATGATTTAAATGAACTTTGTATTGCAGTTGTGTCACAGGAGAACTTGCAGGAGTTGAAGTATAAACATAGGTTTGATACAGATTTTTGCACAAAGAAATCTTTGCATTTAACATATAAAGGCAACCTGTAAGATCAAACATTCCCATGAGGTGCACTTTTTAATGTGCTCCATCTGCTACCTGGCTTTTTTGGTGAGCCCACAGAAGTCCCTTTCCCAGCATGTGATTCAGCAGCGACTGTGATGGTTTTATGTAGATACAACTGACGCCTCGGTTGCCTGCTACTATGGAAGGGCTTCCTTTCATGAGTGAGTTCTTGCAGTGGTGGAAAGGCACATGTGAATCCATATGGTCTGGTGGCTGATTGAGTTTCATATGCTTTTCAGTGTCATTTCTCCTTTTCCCTCAAGCCCACTGTTCCTCTCACAAAGATAGTGACATACAGGAGTTCTTCAGGAAAGAATTTAGGAGCAGATCTAATAAATCAATGTTAAACTCACATAGTAAGGGGCTATTCTTTATGTAAAAAGCCAGATTTTGAGAATTTTCTGCTAAATGTTTGTATGCTGCTAGAAAGCTTGTTTCAGAGATGCCTTTTCTTCATGACTTTCAGCTTGCTAGGTTGAAACAGGCTACTCTTGTTATTTCTGTTTAGTAATTGCTCTGAATTAACAGGCTGTGTGGGTGAAGCCTCTGGTGCTAACTGTTTCAGACTGAAGATGAAAGATAAATGGCAGGTAGCATTGTTGATGAGTTTGTCCTATATATACCTCTGCTGGTCTTTACACACTTTATATATAAATAAATATATTATCTATAACAATGTAATATACATTCAAAGTGATTAACAAACTTTTTTTCCTTTTATAAAAGCCCAGAGTATATTGGAAATCTGAGAAAGGTTTAGGTTGAAAAATTATTTTTGATGGAATCCCAATTGAGATTGAAAGACTGTTGAAATACTGGCCATTCAAATACAGTCTAGGATTACTGAGGGATGGATTATATTGATCCCATAGCTTCCTTCTTAAAGGTTGATGTTTTTACATGTCTCTATTAGATCAAGTGTACTGTGACAACTTCTTTATTATGAATGCTATGCAACTGCACCTTGCCATGAGGTATGTGAGTCAGTATTGTTTTGCATTATCTTCAGTCAACACAAATTTAGTGCAATTATAATGCTTGTTTCCTGTAAAATAGCAGATATCTGAAAAATGGACCTGAATTTCCATTAGAATGAGGTCTTAAACCACGAAAGCATTAATAGCAGAGCAAGTACTAGAACTGCATCAGGTAGAATAATCTCATTCTCCAGCATACAGAGATATACCAAGTAATGTGAATAACAAAGTTAGTGCTGCTGTGGCAAGAGGTCATCACATGATAATGTTTATTATGCCTTTTCTGCAGATTATATATCACCTACTGTCACATTTTGTCTGCCAGTTCTCATATTGTGCCTGTGCTGCAGTTTGCAGTTGTGTGCCTCAGTAGGTGCAGCATTGAGCAATGTGACAGAGCTCAGTTTTGCCCCCAAACCTCTCCAGAGATCAGCTAAAGTGGAATGAGAGGCTTTGGCTGGCTCCTTGCTGAGTAAGGGAACAGCTGCAGCGTCCACATCTGATATACTCCAAAGCTTAGGCCAGTTCTAAATTTGCCTTGAAATCAGGCTTCCCTCAAATACTTCTAGCATTTATTTTTTTGCAAGTCAATGAAACCTAGTAACAGCCATGGGGATATCCTTGCAGTTAGACTGGTGCAAGTGCAGAAGCAATGATTTAGTTTCAGGACTGGCTTCTAGCCTCGTGCAGTTCTCTACAGCATTTTGTGAGACTTAGTGCATGAGTTATCTATAATTGCTGATATTTAATTACTTCATTTTTGACTGCCTGGACAGGGATTTCATTTGCATGCATGGCTTTAACAGAGGAGAGGAGTTAGCAGACAGAATAAGTTTCTGTTTATTTAAAAGATTTTTAGCTATGTGAATAGCTAAATAGTCAGTAACAACAATTATTGTAACAGTGCAAAGTTTTCTGGTTCCTCATAACCAAATTGTAGGTAGAAATAAGAGTTATAATGAATTCCAAAAGAAATCTGAGACTCAAGGAAGAGAATTTTTGAAACAATAAGGACCAAAAGAAAATGTGTCAGTCATGAACACTGTATCATTTGCAAAAACGTACTTTCTATGCACTTATAATTGTTTTATTATTACATTAATAATGTTCAAATAGAATCAGTCTCCTGTTCTATTATAAAAATCTGTTTTAATTTGGCTGGTTGCAACAGGGCTGCTTTTTTTGCAATGACAGAACAAAACCTATTGAAGAGGAAGAAAACTCCCTCCTTTGAGTTGGGTTTTGTTATTATCAACTGTGGTTTCCATTCTTGAGTTGTCTTTTATCAGCCCTGCTCCTGGGTTGTGCCACAAACAATCCTGTCTTTCCATAGCTGTTTTCAGAATGAAATGTGGCTTAAAAGCTGGCTGTCGATCTTTAACAGTCCAATTAATTACTTGAAGTGGACTCCTAGGCAGTAATTCTGAATAGACATACAATTTCAGGTTACATTTTATATGTTATTGATAAATACAAAGCATATTTGAAAAATGATTATTAGTGATTTGTTATTGACACTGCAGAGTTTTAAAACGCTGTGTGGAAAGGGTTTAAAAATAAGCAGGTTGTGCAATAGTTAGGCTACATAACAGGAGTCCTGAGTGGGGAGCAAGTATATGAATGCACAAGGAAGGGCTGCTGACAGCCAACAGTGAAATGTCACCCAAAACGTTTGAATTTCTTTTGCACAGCTGGAATAAGTTCTGCCCTTTAATGAATGATTTCTCTGCTGCAATTTATTTGCATTCCAAAGATGGTCAGATAAGAAAGAGGAAAAAAAATTTGTGATGTATAAACAAGTCTTGACATATTATGTGGACTAGATGCCTGTAGATTCAATAATAAGTTAAGAGCAAAGTTTATCTTGATGATTTGAAAGTAAGGCAATAGTGACTGTGGCTCACTTCGAGGTGCCTTGAAAGAAACCTTTTTGACAGAAAGTCTTTTCATCCGGGCTCCTAAACTGTGACCCTAGAGCCCTCTAGCGTTAGCATTGGTGTCATAGACATTAATTACCTACACTAGTATACTTCAGAGTGAAATGAACAGTATTCTGACCTGTGTCAATAGAGAGCTACCAAGCCAATCACTTTCTTCCTCCTAATTGTTTATTGACTTTATTATTTATCTATGGTTTAAAACAATCGGCGATTTATTTTTGAGAGGTATAACTGATCTCATTCATCCCAGTTTTCAGAAAGGTTTACTTTGGAGCTATTGCCTCAGTCTGTGTCAGCGATAAATCAGAGCAAAGATAGGTCCTATGTAAAGGAAAATTTAGGAAGCCTGTAAATCTGGCCTACTACATCCACTGCAGCTCTCTGTTTTTCACTTACTCTGTGTCTTGTGTCACGGAGTCCCTGAAAGTCCTTCCACTTGCTCTTTGATGCCCAAAGTGTGTTGTCCCCTGTTTTTCTCTTGAATTGAGGGTTTCCGTTTGCTCATTCCCTGGGACTGTATCTGTGATATAGATCCTTCCTCTCTAAGGCAGTGTCTCCAGTACGTCCTCAGCCACAGGTTCTGCATACCACCATGGTTTGCTTTGGTGTTGCACACCAAAGTAGTGTGTAATAATTGATTTTATATTATAGACAATCTCTTTTCCATTCTGCAGAATGAGTGGGAGAATAATAATTTCCTAGCTTGCCTGGGAGGGCCAGATAATCTGTCACTCACTGGACTGGTCATGAATTCAGTAGTAGTGCTGCACTGGGAAGACTGGTGGGTTAGGTGGAGAAGAGGAAACAGAGCAGTATGCCACGTGGGGCCTCAGGGAGAAGCAGAGGAGCCTAAGGACTTGAAAAACAGAAGGTGAAGTAGCAATTTGTCAAGAGGAAGCTGGGAGGGAGTAGGGATTTTTTGCCAGCAGGAAGTTGCACAGCATTACCAGTGATCCTCAGGGAGAACTCAGTGCTCACCTCTGAGTGGGGGAGTATACGGGTTGTTATTCAGTGAAAGAAAAACAGGTGAGAAAGCAGCATAAGCTGCTGCAGAGCACCTGCAGAAAACCTATGTTGTTACAGGGTGGTTTGAGCCAGACTGGCCACTGAAACGAACAACAGATGCTCTCCCCCACCTCTCTCTCCGAGGAGACTAGAGAGAGAGAGAGAGAGACATAGGAGTTTAAAAAAGAACCTAAACTACTTTAATGAAAATATTAATAAAATGAGAAAAAAAGAAAATAATGAAATATATACAATATATACAAAACTGTGTTGAGCTCCCAGGATGACAATTGCATCACCAGCAGGCACAGGGAGAATCCCAGACTCAGTGACAGACAGGAACTGAATTCCAGATCTGGATTCAGGAATGCATGGATTGGGATCAAAGGCAGATGAACAGACAGAGTCCTCCTCGGATGCCGGCCATTGAAGAAAAAGAGCTGACTCTTTGATTCCTCAGTTTTTATACTGAGCATGATACAGATGGGATGGTGTTATGGTTTGAGAAACCCACGATTTATTGTTGTTTAGACTATTATTCTATCATTTAATGACCCCTCCCCACCTAGGAAGGGGAATCGGGGAAAAACCAAGGAAAGCTGTGGGTTGAAATATAAACAGATTTAATGGAATAAGATTAGACAATTAACAGTAATAACACTACAGAACCAATATTGATCCCAATACTAATATAAAATATACAAAGATTATACTCAGCCAATTATATCAGTAGGAAGCTGTGCAGTCCCAGCGGTGGACAGCAAATGTCAGACACTGCGAGCACTATGGCTTCAGGAGGAAGGGAAGACTTCAGGGGTCCAGCACTGGGGCAAGAAGTTCCCTGGATCACTGCCATCAAGGGAAAGAGAGCACTTTGCAGCAAGCTTTCTGATTTATATTGAATGTGATGCTCATAGTGTGAAATAATCCTTTGGACCAGCTTGGGTCAAGTGCCCAGGTCTTGCTCCTCCTCATCTCTGCACCTAGCAAGCTTGAAAAACACTGAGACCTTGAAACCACATACCATATAAAGTACATGGCTGGCTATAAAGTAAATATTTTCACAAATTCAGACACTAGAATCTTCTAAAAGTGCAGTTCTCCCAAACATTAGAAGATAAATTAGTCCTGTGTCGCTCCAACCAGGACAGGTNATAAATTAGTCCTGTGTCGCTCCAACCAGGACAGGTGGAATACCCTGTTGGTCAGTTTTGGGTCACCTGTCCTGTCCGCTCCTCCCCACAGGTGTAACCCCTCTATGCTTTTCTGCTTCTGACCCTCCAATGGGAAAAATAAAAAGTTAGCTGACCTTGGTTGTTATAGCAATAAGCGTAAGCAAGACCCTCTCTGCATACCATCCCTTGGCATAAATTATAAACAATCAGGTCTTATCACTCTGGAAGCGGACAGTGTCAGAAAAATATCCTGTGAATTTCAGAGTTTGGTTAGTTAGAAGAGGCTTAGCTGAAAAGAAAAATTACTGAACAGAATATCAGTTCTGTTTTACCTCAAACCAGGACACCCCATTACTCCCTCTACTGAACTGTCTAAACTGTAGGCTAGGAGAAAGGTCAGCACCTTTAATTTTTTACTGTTCCCCCTACTGATCATTTTTAAATTGTGTAAAACTTGTTGCTTGATGCTATACAGTCTACAGTCTGATCTGTGGTGGCTGGTTCAAAGTATAGTGTAACTAAAGCTGCACAGTAACCTGTCAAAACTTGTGTATTTACAAATGTGCAATTTCAGGTTTGATTTTTATGTATGTTGCAGTGGGCTCTAAAATATGTGTCTAACCGGTTTGGAATATTTTGGATAGTTTCTATCTGTCAGGTAAAGAACTTTCAGAGCTACAAGATATGTACCGACTCAAAGATGTGCTTGCTTACTGGAAGGTCATTAATTGATATCATCTGAGGTGATGTGCTTGGAACAATTCCAGTATTTGCTTTTCAGTGCCCTTCATTCAAAGCAGTATCAGAGCTCTATAGGAGGTTAGGTAGCGCAGTCTAGATTGACATTTAACCTGGAGCTATTGAGAAATGGCTGTAGTAGGATGGGAAGTAAATATTTTACAGGGCCAGCAACTATAATGTGAGGGATTCAGTAAAAAATCAAAGGAGACACACTGTAAAATGCTTAAAATTTATTAATCATCATTACTTTTGTTTCATAAGGAACAAAAATAAAATAACATTCCAAAACAAAATAGAAGGAAATATACCACACCCAGATAACATGACTAAGACTAAGAAATGGGATAACATTAATTCTGAAAGAAGTGACCCAATAAATCAATTTTCCAAAAACAAAATAAATAGCAATGGTTCAACTTTTAAAAGCTTTCTAGAAAAGAATTTACATATATTATTATTATTAATTATTATTATTATTATTATATTTTGTTTACAAAAATCCTTCATATGCCCCTGTTGGCAAAAAAAAAATATATATATACTTCTTCTGTAAACAGTTAACCACAAACAACAAAAAATCCATATATTCATACAGTTAGGATGCTGATGGTGTTGTGTAAACAAAGAATAGTGCGCAGCAGCTTCTCATGATAACATTTCTTTCTTTTTCTTATGAGAATATACGGGGAAATATGCCCATTATAAATTGTTCAAAATATTGACGTTTATAGTTTTGAGAAGGTATGGCTTTCTGGAGTCTAGCTTTTCCTTAATGCAAAAAAGAAATATAAAGAAATGGAGAGGTACAGTTTTTGTTGGGATTTTTTTGTTTGTTTTCTGGATTTTAGCTTTTGTTTTGTCTCAATTAATTAGAATGAAAATCTTATAAAAAAGGTCAGTCTACATCAGTGGAAATATTAGATATTGTCAAGCATCTATATTATGCCACCACAGGCAAGCTTCAAGACAGAAAAGAATGTTGTTCTCATAACAGACTTTATGCAAGTGTAAATTCAGCTCTCAGTCTTATGGCACAGCGAAAAAAGCCTAACAAAAAATGTCAAAATGACCTTATGCTGTACCTCTCAAGGTGTAAAAGAAAAGACATGAAAAACAATGGGAGATATACTGGTAATGAAAACTGAAATAATGTAGACAGACATATTGAGTTTGTATGCAGAAAATATCTGTTCACCGAAAATTTTAGCTGCTTTTGACACTTTTGTATTTTTTCAAAGTTCAACCCTCGCTTGACAACTTCTCTCTAGTTCTAATTTTTAACGTTCGCTTGTTCCTGAGAGGTCTTTATCTGGTTTGCTGCCTGTTGAGTGCTGGCTTGGGGAATGCACTCAGCAGTCACACAGCTGCATTTCTCCACATAGGTGTATGAGTGATCAAGGTAGGTTCCGTCACTGCACGTCAGAGTCACGTTTCTTTGGCTGGTCTTGATTTCCTGACAACATGAGCATTTATGTTCCATTGTGTTCGCCTCTGGAGAATATCTGATTGCAAAACAAACAAAAGAGAAAGATTCAGAAATTATGTGAGAAATACTGCTGCTCTTCCCACCTGTTACTAAATATAACAAGAAGCTGTATGATTGCATTTAGGACTATTGCTCAGTATTACCATTCTTACAGTATTGTGGCGAAATTTAAGTTGCTCCTCATTGTAAAAATGGATGGATCTTGCTCTTCTTTAAGGCACAGAAAAAGTAAATTAATTAGTCCAGATCACATGCTAAGGCAGTCCAAAATAGGAGAATAGTGAGAAACAAATAACCTCACTTTTACATGGGCAAAACCAAAACTTGGATCTATTCACTAGGACACCGAACAGGCTGTTAAAACATTGTGAGTCTTGTACAACATCATGTCTGTTAAAAATTCTAGTTAGCAGAATGGAAAGAGGTGATGACTGGGTAGGTGTTGGATGTATTAGAAAATCACTTGTGATTTGCTTTTTGTGTAAAGAGTAGAAGACAAAAGACCACAATTGTCTTTTATACCACTTACCGTGAGTAAGCATCACAGCTGCCTTCACAGTATGTCATCTCAACAGGTGCAGGAGATACACATCCACGGTATTTGATGACAGCAGTAGTATTGTGCTTCATGCATCCTGAGGTTGTTGCAAACCAGGGGAAAACAGGTTAAAATATATGTGCATATAAATAGATATCTGTGTATGATAGACAGTTTGTAGTAGAAAACTGAGATAGATGAAGCTGAAATGGGAAATTACATCACAGTACATTTCTCTTAATTGCTAAGGGCCAAATGATGACTCTTGGTGCATGTGCTGTCAATGAATGAAAAATTCTCTTTTGCTTATGCAACTCTAGTGCAGGATAGAATCATAGAATCATAGAATGGTTTAGGTTGGAAGGGACCTTAAAGATCATCTAGTTCCAACCCCCTTGCCATGGGCAAGAACACCTCCCACTAGAGCATATTGCTCAAAGACTCATCCAACCTGCAGAAATAAAGAGCAGTACTGTGGCTCAATGCAGACCCACTTCCCAGGACTGGCTTCATTTTCTTACTTAAAGAGGAGTGTATCTATGAAAGTCGGAGAACAGTTATTAGTCCTCTCCTTCCTGCAAAAAGGCTAACGTTTAACAGTAGGGGACAGGAAAGTTCACCATATCGATGTTTCCAATGCCCTGTAGTGCATGCTGGAAATGTTCTATTTCTTTCTTTTTCCACCTCTTTCCTTTCTCATCCCAGTGTGAGGTAGTGGTCCCAAACATGGTCTGTTCACCTCTTCTGTCCATGCATCTACTGTGCAAGATGGACTAATGTACCTAATACGGCCCGTATTATCATTCTTACTTTTAACAAAATTATCATTACTTACTCTTCAGATTTCCTTGGCACTTTCTACAGCAGCCATCATCAGATAGCTGGATCTCATCCTTGAGTGGGAAAACAGAAGAAGATAACTCAGTTTTCATATCTACATATTAAAGCTGAGACTTTCCCTGCTTCTTGAGTTTCTCTTGCACCAGGAGGTTCTTTGTATTTACCTGGTATCTAATTTCAAGCAAGGCTAAATATTAAGGGCACATAACTACTTCAATTCAATACTAGTAAGAGTTCTTTGAAAGCTGATATTGAGGGCGACTGGAACTGCTTTGCAGTCATCAGAGTTCAGCAGTAAAATTTCAGAAATAAAGTTCGTAGCACGTACGGGATATTTTAAGTGACCAAAGTCAGTACAGGTGAAAGATTATGTCAGACAAGGTAATGAAATAACTGACTCCCCAGATGCGTGGGGCTGGCTCTAATCTACCCTGAGCTGTATGAAGTTGAATGATGTGTGAACTGAAGTAAGTTATTTTCCTTCACCTTTTCTTGGACACCATGATCCCTCTATTAGTGGTGTTAGCCACTGCAAAATTTTCAAACATGAGAACTGGTAGAAGAGAACTTACTGGATCACAGTCATCAGGGTTAAAGGGAGGACAGCTTTTCTGTAAGACAACTGGAATGAACTGGTCGTCATATTTTTCACATGTGTAAGTTGTACAGTTATCACCAGGTGGGTTCCAGAATTCTCCAACCTGAAAGCAGTTAAAATTAAAGTGTGTAAAATGTTCTTACATAAAAATGAAACACACACCCCCTCCCAGTGTCTTATCATTACTGCCTACTTCAGTTTGATTATTCTGAACAATTTCCTTGAATTTCAGCTCATAGTTACTTGCCATATTATCATACTGCTGTAAGTCTTTTTCATTAACCAAGTGAAGAGGCTGTATTTTTATCTGGACGTGGACATGCTTTTTGTGTGAATAAAATAAATATGTGGACTCATTTGGAAAGATTAATTTGTGTTTCAATGATTTTGTCTTCAGAATGTATGAGTATGTCCATTCACACACATGGCAGAATTTCTGCTGGCTTCACTGATTCATCCTGTCCTAAAGGTCTCAGCTAATGAGACTGGCTGTTTGGAGCAGAAAACTGCCTCCACAGATAAAATTATCCTTCGAGTGAAATGGGTGCTATATTTTCAGAGCTGAAGGCAAATCAGGGCCCACTGCTTTCACCTATGTATTTTTCTGTGTTGAATTCTGAAAGCCCTGGTTCAGTATCACAGTTGCTTCCAGAAGTCTTAGAACTGGAGTTTCATGGCTCAAGGTACTGTTCAGGCTGTGTGAGACAGTCCATTCCCTGCCTGAATAAGCATTTGCCTAACATAAGAAAAGATGCAGCAAATAAATGTGACAAAGACAACGAGAGGAAAGAGTAAAAAGACTAGCAGAGTTCACCAGAAGTGAACCGAAACAAGGATAGTTACTTGGAGCACACGTGTAATGTTGTCTCCCACAGTCACGATACAAGCCACTGCCTTGCACGTGCCACAGCACTGTCCAGGTTTCTCTGTATACTTATAACCCTGTTTTGAAAGAAATAGAAAGGAAATGACATTGAGTCAGAACACAGACCTTAACTGGTGGATATTTGAGCTGAGTGGGATAGGAATTACTGACAGCAAAATATAACTCACCACTGGGCAGTGTGTGTCACATATAACAGGCTTGCACTTGACCATAGCGTGGTGAGGGCTGGAGTAAGAGGATTCAGAGCAGGTGCATTCTTCACAAGGGCCTGATGGAATGACAGATCCAGGCTAGGGGAAGTGAGGAAAAAGTCATTATTAGTCAGTAAAAGCAAGTTACTTTGTGTATGTACATCTCAGACAATATAAAGTTTAACTATGTATGGGCTAAACTATCCTTAAATACTTTTTTTAAAAAAAAATTATTTAAGCAGAGTGTCTGTTGTTGGTAATATCCATTTTGGAATTAAATTCTGCTAATGCAGAAAGGAGAGCAGAAAACGCTTTTGCTTGGAGGGAGGGTGTTGGTAAGGTGACCTCAGTTAAATAATTAACAATGTTTTATTTCTGGCCTTCCTACAAAATATGGTCCATGACAGGAGTCTCCAAAACACTGCATTGTTAACCTATGTTAAAGTGTATTTTTATAGTGAATTACTCTGTGTACTTACTGCATAGTAGGTTTCATTGACTACACAGCCGTGTCCTGTAAAGAAGGAAGAAAGGTAATGTCATTGAGGTGTAAGTTTTAAGAAGCAGAATTATTAGAAAAAACTACTGCTTTGTTGGCCCAGTATAACACAAATAATTTACATCTTTCTCTTTTAAGGTTTTTGTATTCATAAACTTAGAAAAATATAGCTGTGAATAACACATGAAGAAGGTGCATAGTACTTACTGCATTCAAAGGTAGGACAGCATTTTCCAGGCTGCGTTATTGTGACTATTTCCTGTCCCTCTAAGCACTGGGGTGTCACTTCAGGGCAGAGGCTAGTGTTGCAGTCTGTTTAATGTAAGAGAATATACAAAATAATAAACTCAGAATTTTTAAATGAAAGTAATTTTGTTTTGCGTGAACTTCAGAAATCTTCCCATGGGGCAAATATGGTGCTATTTACACAAGCTAGTGTAATGACTAATTCAGTATATTTGCCCAGCTATTTTTAAAGTGAATGGGCTTTTCCATAACCTTTGTAAAACAAAGCATTGTCTGAGAAGAATAGAGTGGTGATTGCTGGAAAGAGATACTTCCAAAGAGACATTTGTATCAACTGGGAAATCTGATGACTCTCAGAGGTTCATGAACTTTCTTGAGCAATTTCTAAATGTTGAAGAATTTTTTTTTTAAGTTTAGATAATTGTTGTATACTGGTCTTTGAAACAGAAAATGCTTTGAATACTTTTTGAATATTGTTTCAGGTGGTGGCAGCATTAAAGTTTTTCAATGTTAAATTATAGGATATTTCCATTTACTTTTCTGTGTCTAACTATGTAAAATATTCATCCTTAACTTCATTCTTATCAGGCATCTAGTAAATGCTCTGCAAGAAGGTCCTAAGAAGTGGGATGATGGAGAAAAGCATTATGAGATCAATGTAAGGTATTAAAAATTACAAATTATTGCTGTAGTTCCTCAAAATAAATATAGTATATTCCCCATGATAAAAAACTAAGACAGTACTTACAGCATTCAGTCCTGGTACAGCATGGATCTTCTGGCATCTGTACCTGAACAGGCATGTAACCTGGTTCATCACAAAATACTTGCTGCGTCAGAGAACATTCATGTTTTGTACAGTGCACTTGAAGGGTATTTTTGTCACAGACACACTCCTGGCAATCTTTTGTCCATTTTTCTCCTGGCTATATAAAAAAGAAAAAGAAAATAAAGTAAGAAAAAAATTATATCTAAATTCAAACCAAAATAATTCTATTTGTTTCTAGCTAACTTATGAATACAGTGATATGTGATTGCATCAGACTTTTTATAGTTCTAGTATTTTTAGATTTTATAAGAAACCCTCAAACTGAAGCTAATTAGGGGAAGCTAATTACTGGAGGCCACTGAAGGTTCTGAGCATGTTCACACAGCTATAACTTTCTATTTATTAGTAGTGTTAGTATGAGGGGTATGAGAGGTCTAAAGGAGAAGTGATTGAGCTATGCAGGCGTTTTTTAATAAGGAATTATCATACAACATATTTGCACATTGGGTTACAAATAGAAATTTCTATAATTTGTATGCAGCTGAGGAACTAAGAATGCAGACTATCAGCAATAGGTAAACTTTGTTATCCATCTGTCCCTTCATCTCTAGTAACTTTAATGAGACAGATTAGCAGAAATAAAGAAGTACATATGCCAAAATTCCACCACTACCATCTGTATCTTTTTTTCTCTTTCTCTCTTTTCTTTCAGTATGTGAGGTGATGATTATTGAAGGATTATCCCATCACTTACTGTTAAATTTCTTGGCAGTAATGTGGTTTCTGGCACTCATAATTTTTTTTTTAAGACTAAAGGGGAACGAACATTTGAAAAAACCCAGAAGTCTCAAACTTCGCTTTTGTGAAACACTAAATATCCTTTTGCTTCACTTGGTTGTGCTTGATATACCACACTGATTGTGATACTCACCTGTCTGGATACTCCATTTGGTTCCCTACAAGCTGGAAAGAAAAAAAAACAAATAGAATGGAGATTTACACCACTGAAATCTGACATAAAGGAGTAAATTTGCACAGTTTCAAATAGAAATACTGTGAAGAGAAAGCTAACAAGAAAATGAATGTGCAGGCCAGTTCTTCAGAAATGTAGAATTCTACCATCTTGGTAAGTCTCATGTAAAGGAGGAAGATGGAAAAAAGCTAATATTATTATTCGATTTTTAGATGGGGAGATTAAAGGAGTTTAAAGATGCTGATTCACCCATGATCCAACCATGTAGAGCATGGCAGTAGAACACAGGCCTCCTGATTATCAGTCATGATGTTTCTTTATTCCCCAAACTAGCTACAGATTACTTACAGCATTCAGAGACACAGATGTTGCTGTCTTCACTCATGAGCGTCTTTCCTTCAGGACAGAAACATCCTTCAGTTACTCCATAGCCAGGAAGCTCAACAAAGCTAGAGTGGAAGGAACATATGTATTTGAGTACAATGTTTTTGCAGTGAAGCAGGAGAGAGAGCAGCATATGTAGAAGGTTGCCATGTCAGATACAAGGGAGACAAAAGAATTTACATTTTCTGAAGTGCAACAGGAAGTGCATAGTCATAGAGCTGATTAATATTTATATATCTTGAATAAGTTATACAAATTCTCAAGACATTTCATTATGAAGTTACTCCATTTTCTAAGGAAAGTAGATAGGTAAAAATAGAAAAAAAATAAATATAAGCAGTTGTCTTGGGATGGTTGGTTTTGTCTTTCCATACCTTGGGTCACAGGTAGCAGGATTAATAGGCCCACATGGCTTGTATACCATGTTTGCTGCACAGTTGAATGCTGTATGGAAAAAGAAGAAAAAAGATCAAAAATAGACAGTAGACGCATTTTTGCAGGAAAAGTGATTACTGCTTTGCCTTCTTCATCTGCACCTTGTATGATGTTGCTGTGTTTTTGTAGACAGTATTCAAGTATTAGATGTAAGATATGCTTATTGAAGAAAACACTAATTACTACCGTTTCTCACACATGTTTTTTGAGTTCTGCAATACTTACGGCATGTATTGTTGGTCTTTCCTCTCCAGTCAATGCAGACACCTCTAGAAGCACACTCTGTAGCATATATCTCCAAACTGGAGCACTGCATGGATTCATCAGCTATGCGACATCCATCAAAAACACAACCTTTGAAAAATGGTTCTGGTGGTATCACGGCATGGCATTCTGAAAATATCCTGAAGACAGAGAAGAAACCAAAGCCTTTTGTGTTAATCGGTCATTATGTAAAGTCCAACACTTCCCGTTTAATAGCATATGACTCTGGTTCAGGAAGGAATGTATTACAAGAAACAAAACCCTAAGAATGGCCAATAATCTGGGAGATAGATTCAGGAAAGGAAAGGTTGAGAAATTCGAAGCTCCTTGTTTTTAAAAATTTTCTTCTAAAGAGGCTAATGGTCATAGTGATACTGTATGTGTACATAACTTTTCATCAGTCTGACACCAGAAATTTAATGAAAAAGGCAACTGCATCAGATTGAGGAAAAAGGGATCATAAAAGTAGCTGAGAGAGAGAAAAATTGCCCATGAAATAACTCATAAATTACTAGACACTACAGCAAGCATGTGTAAAAGGGCCTTTATAAGTGACCCAGCTGAAAAAAAAAGCTTTTGTCAGAGCTCACACAAGTGTAGGAAATACTGCAGAAAACAAGCCTTTGTGCTTTGAGAGCTCCATGTTCTACATAAAATCTACAAGGAATGAAGGATGCTTTTTGGCTGAGATGTTTCTCTCTGCTCTGTTAACCTGGTTAGTAACCAGGTTTTTTATGGTATGTACTAAAGGCCCACTTCAAATTTAGAGTTCAGTCTTTACTTAAGAGTGTAATTAAGAGTCAGTGAGAATATGCTGGAAGGTAGAGAGGGACAAAGATAACATAAATCTGTGTGGTTTCAACCCATCAAGTATGGATTTTAGTGCTTGTTGCATCCCTGATTTTCTGACTTCACCTCTCCTTGCTCAGTTATCTTGGGCATACAAGTCATTAAAGAAGAGCAGTTTCTTGTGCAAAGGCCTTTTACTGTATGTATGCTGCCTTTAAGCTGACATTTTCAGTTATTATCACATGCTAGGGCTACAGTTCTTACTCTTCTTCTAAGATACTGAGACAGTTTTGTCTAGAAGGAGTGAATTCATTTCAGTTTTTTTCTTACTCGCTCCAGATAAGCTTGCAGAGACGAGGTGTTTCACAGTGAGGCTTTGGTGGAGGTGTTGTTACAACTGGTGGTACTGGTACTCCATGGCATGACTTGTCGTTATCAACAATCCAGTGATGAGCCATTTGGGGACAGGAAGGAATTATCTTACCACTTGGTAAGCGGCATTCATCTGATTTGTTATTTGTACATGTTCCTGGAAGAGACAAGCTATGTAAGACTCATAAGCCCCATCAGAGATGCACAGTACATGGTTGTGCTAATATGTTTAAATGTGATGTGTTCATGAAATGTATAAGGTGCTTTGCTTCATAGGGAGTGCTTTCTTTACAGTTACATGAACTTTCATTTAGGTTAGGGAAAAACACACAAACCTAAAACCCTGACCCCAACGAAAAAAGGCAGGTTGCTGAAATATTGAGCTTTTGATCCTGCAGGAGTTGAACAGCAGATCTATTTTCATTTCCATTTTACTGCTGTTTAAATATTTCTGTCAATCATGGGACAGCATGGCCAGAGTGGGTGAGAATAAACACGGTAGGGCAGGGATAGAGTCCCACCTCCAATTAGTGCATCTGTCTTACCACACTGTCCTTCGGTGTTGTTGCCAAATTTGCTGTATGGGAGTTTCACGGAGAAAATCAGCCCACTAAAGGTGATGGTTGCACCAATCTCTGGTATTTCAACAATCATGTTGATTCCAAGCGTGGAGAAAGAAATACCATCTTTTTTGAAGCCTGGTTTGACAACTTTTTGGTTGAAGTACATCTGAATCAAAGGTTAAAAAAACCACAACTTCAGATTAAGCACTGCTTCTGCCTGATTGTTTAAAATAATGTATTTTATAATCTTCATAATCATGCATAACTCCATATTGTTGTGCATAGAATCATAGAATTGTCGATGTTGGAAGGGATGTTTAAGATCATAAAACCCAACCATTAACCTAACACTGCCAAAACCACCACTAAACCATGTCCCTCAGCACTGCATCTATCTGTCTTTTAAATACCGCCAGGTTTGGTGATTCCACCACTTCCCTGGACAGCCTGTTCCAATGTTTGATAACCCTTTCAGTGAAGAAATTTTTCCTTATATCCATCCTAAATCTCCCCTGGGACAACTTAAGGCCGTTTCCTCTTGTTCTATTGCTTGTTACTTGGGAGAAGAGATAGATCCCCACCTTGCTCCAAGCTCTTTTCAGGTAGTTGTAGAGAGCAGTAAGGTCTTCCTTGAGGCTTCTTTTCTCCAGGCTAAACAACCCTAATTCCCTCAGCTGCTCCTCATGAGACTTGTGCTCTAGACCCCTCAACCAACCTCATTGCCCTTCTCTGGACACAAGAATCTCAATCTGGAGCTGCAGATTGATGCTCCAGAATCTGCGTCACATCCAATGCCTGTTGGCATTGCAATAACAGCATACATATGTATTAATAGCTTAGCTTGTATTGCTATATTGCTCCAGTGTGAAAATAATGTAAGTGGCTTCTAAGTACCATGTTTATGAAGGTTGTGTTCTAATACACAGCATTCTAAATCCAAGTGTTTTCTTTGTAACCCTCATTATTTTGTTTATTGTAGACATTTTTCATATGAAAATGAGTGGTAGTTTTCTCTAATGCCAGATATATTCCTGCCATTATTATTTAATAACTTTGCTGCAAAATCACACTGACCCTATACTACATATTGTTGGGCATTGGAAAAGTTGTCTGAATTCAAAATGAAGTCAAATGTCCCGGATGCCAATTTTATGTAAGCGGTCATATTAATGTAAGCTGTTCCATTTGCAGCCTGTATCTTATATGAGCTAATGAAGGTGGACATACTTGCTTAGTAACTTTTTGTCAGGAATTATTCTGCACCTTTCTTCTCATTCTCATAAAGTAAAAGTTCAAACTGTCCTGTTTTCCTTCACAGGGATTTCTTCACTGGACTGTTTCTGTATGCCTTTCTGACTAGGTAAGGGGAACTTGGTGTGGCTTGGCAGGGGTAGACAGCATATTGAGACAAACTTTTCGTCCTACCTCTTTGCATTCTCTAATTAACTCATAAATTCCCCTGTGTAACAGTGGGACCGACTTTTCGTTTTCACTGGCTTGCCTGCACTAGTTTAGGATCGTGAAGGTGAAGTGACACCCTCAGTTACTGCTTTTCTTCAGCTATACGTCTCTTCTCAGCAGGGAACTGGAGAGGGAAGCGGGTCATGGCTCTGTTCGGTGCCAAAGGTTCCCTATGCAGAGGAAGCAGTGCCTAGTCATCCAGCTGATAAGGGATACATACCCATCTTCACTATGATAGAAGAATCATACTTGTGAGTTGCATTCATGTTTCTTCATAGTATCTTTGTTTACACACATGAATGACACAATGAAACATGAATCAAGCACCAATGTAAGCATTCTTTCTGTCTTCTCTATCAGCTGTATGTTTGTTTCCTAGTGTTATTTACATATACATATACATGCACATAATATATTCATATCTGCATAGTGCTAAGCTGTTTCTGACATTTTGTTCTTAGAAACTGGTGTAATCTTTTTTTATCCTAATGATACCTTCTGCCTTCATCACCTCCATGGTATGATACTCTAACAGACAGTATTTCAAATGAGAATCAGTAAGACCTGTCGACATTATTTCTTTTTTGCAAAAAATAGAGAAATAAAAAATGGATATTTTACCACATTGGTCATGACACCATTCACGAGTTCACGGGTTAGCACCACTTCTGCAGATTTGTAGTAAATAATAATGGATTTAGGGCAGGAAAGTCCATCTTTTGCATCGCAGTAATAATTGTCAATGTAAACACGGAAGTTGTCGTATTTAGGTACAATCTGTTTCACCAGGACGTAAGTACAGTTTTCAAGGAAAGTATAGTAGGTTCCATCAAAAGTAATATAATGAGGATCACCCCATCCACTGCACACACCTGGTAGAGAGAAAATATTTAGAAGATTAACATGAAAATTAAGACAGAAGAAATAATTTAGAAACTGAAGTGAATTTATACAACTTATAGAGCAATCCTAAGAAAACAAAAGGCCCGTATAATTTGTGAATAGTTTTGTTTTTTTCAAAAAAGGTTATTCCTTAATCTACTGGTGCTTACATTGACACTCATAATGGTAACAGCAGCCGTTTTCATCAGGTACCAGTATCGCCGGGTATTTGTTTGCACAGGTAATTTCCTTTACAGGTGGGCAGTGTGTTGGAATTACTTCTACCTTGTTGTCTCCCTTACAGATGAGTTCTGTACAGTTGGATAACTTGTAACTTTGTCCGATCTGCAAAATGAACAAAAATTGCTGTTACAGGAGTTCGTGAACATATATATGAACTTTACTCATATTTTCAGTTTAATGGTATATTGTTTCCAGAAATGGTCACATTGGAAAGGAAATTAATATGTGTTACTTCTCTCCAGTTGCGGTACAAATGATTTACTATTTTGACCAGAGGTATTCATAATTTTGACAATGGTATGGAGGATCAGAAACTGTTTTGTTTTCCAAACCTGAAGCACAGACTGAAATTAAAATCTTCACTGATGGTACAAGGTTGTCAATATTCTACAGAATCAAATATTTAATGCTAAAAGGAGGTAGGAACCTTAATTTCAGCTGTTTCTTCTGCGTGAGGAGCTCTTCTAAGGTTTGGGGAGAAGAGACATCTGTTAAGGGAACTGAGGTCCTTTATACTAGCTATGTATAATGTACTTCGCTATCAGCACAGACGATGACGATATAAAAAAAAAAAAAGTTCACTGAAGTACAGGTGAGAGGGGAGAAGAACAGAAACAGACAAGGTCCTGCACAATAGGTTAAATTTTTCTGTTTAGTGAAGAAAAAAAATGCATAAGGATACTTCCTCTATCATTTCAGCAAGAAGGTTTGATATTTATGCAATGCAATGCATCAGAAAGTGTTTTACTGGCATTAAAGTCATTAGAAAAGTTATTGTAGCTTACCTTCTCAGTAAGAAAAATAAAATTATAAAGTATGCTCATACAAATTTTATGACATGTATATTACCCATCACTAGCAACACATGTTCTGAAAATATGCACAAACAAGGTTAAAAGAATGCAGACTGTTTCTTTCTGGTGCCAGCCTAACATTGAAGTTATTAATCGTAAGATAACACAGAAACTACATACCTGTAGGGGAGGATAGGCAGAAGAAACACAGCCATGAAAAGGAACACTTCTAGATGTGGTAGGTAGAGGAACTGGTGTTGTTACAGGAGACCATTCAGGAGAACTGGTGGGTGGAGTACTAATACTACACTGTTCAGTGTGTCGTTCAACTGTACATGTTGGACTACAAATGGCATAAAATCTGCATCCTTCACTATCTGTTGTATTGTAAATCAAATCACCTGTAAAAAAAAAAAAGGAAAGAGAGTAACAAAAAGAAAAAAAACCACAAAAAAGGAATTAAAAAAATAAAAGAGGTACAAAAAAAATTTAGATGTAGGAAAAGACCCAACGTGGAATATATAAAAAAAATTGGAAAAATATGCTGAAAAAGAGAGAAAACAATAGATTAAGAATATCTAGAATGATAAAAAAAGGTGAACTAACCTGGTGAAAAAATAACATCCCCAATTTTACAAAAACAAGGTGTTGAGACAGGGGTAGAGGAAGTGCTGGTGCAACATGGTTCAGGTGTGGCAGTAATGGTGGTAAGTTCAGTGGTGGGCAAAGTTGTGACGATGGGGCAGTTGGGGTTCGGGCTGC
>VZSF01006434.1:1300-44442 GCA_013398295.1 Chionis minor
TCTGTTCTGTGCACCTGACCATTGGCCGCGGCCGGCTCTGACCCTGCTGGGCGTGGAGGAGGGGGGCGGCCGCCAGGAGCGGCTGCTCGGGCTGCCTGCCTGCCTGCCGGGGCCGTCGGGAGGAGCAATTAATTCGCCTTTGTCAAGATCGCTGAAGATGCAGAGCGCCATCGGTATAACGATAGCCGAGTTCCACGCCTGCACTCTGCTCCCAGAGCTTGAAAATACGTGAGGATTCAGCATCTTGAGTGCTTTCCTTAACTCTCTGGGCGCACTCGCCCTCCTGAGACCGCATAAAAACCGTCGTCTTTGCTGGATTGGGGTCGACTACCTTTTCCTTCCAAAGGAGGCAGGCGGAAACATTTTTTATATACTTTTCCTTTTGCAACGGCATATTTAAGTATGATTGTTGATATTCGCAGAACAAGAACTGACTGCACAATAAGGCAGTCCCTAACTAGTAAAATTGCCCTATTTATGAACCTCGTTTTCTTACCGGTTTTCTTTACAAGAGTGAACCTTTCCACTGATTGTTAAATCTTGACGACGTGTAAGAAGCCCATATCCCGTTAGCTCTTAGCTTTGTTGTGGATGCATCTGGTTAATCTGTTTTGATTCTTAAGTGTTTGTTTTTAATCATCATCATCGTTTCATCTGATGAGTAAAGTAACTTGACTAATGGGTGACAGAAGAGGATCTCCCAGGTTTTAAAAACATTGCTATGTGCTAAGACTTTGACAAAATAGTTTAAAAAGTGGAGTTTCATGCACTTTACTCTGACTTTTTAATTTTTTTATAAAAGAAGACCTTTTTATTTTACAAAGTCTGCCTTTTGTGTACATTATATATGTTCATAAGCTTTTCTGTAACATACTAAGGAAACTGATATTTCAGTAAAGTGTGTTAATGTTTTGCCTCCTTTGTCCTGAATGTTTGCCTGGGCTTTGACAGGGAAGCGCGCACCTCCTCTGTCTTCCCTGATGGGTGACAGAGATCACCTCTTTCCAGCTTCTCACTCCACCAAACTGAACAAACTTTTTCTCATTCCCTCTGAGGCAAGGAGGGGTAGAGTTAAGCTTTCTACTGCTACTCTTCCTTCTCTCACTCTTTCCTAGATGTTTTGTGACTGAAAGGGCAAAAGCTCTTTGAGTGGCTAAAATAATGAGACTATTGCATGCTTTAGATGAATAGACTTTTGTCTGTTTTTTATAGCCTGAAATGAACTGTCTTGACTAGCACTGAGATAACTGAAGCAGTTAGTTTCAGCAACTGCATATAGGTGATATGAGCTTAGCAGATGCAGCCTCTTTGGGTACTGGGGCTGGGTACCAACCTCTTAATACAGGTCATGTCATGTATTACTGTGCCAGGTGGTGGTTGCTTTCAGTGGGTGTATAAACTGGTTCTCAGTCCTCTTCCCGTTTTGGTTATCTTTGTAATGAGGGTTGAGGCAGAATTGAAGAACAGGAAAACTTTTCAGTCTTGCTAAAGTAGTTGGTAGGTTTTTCCTACACAAGTTTTGTTCTAGGTAGGGTGAAGCAGTAGCAGTGGGTGCACGAAATATCTGCATCTCTTGTTTATTTTTTCACATGTGTCAGTATTCATGGAAGATGTCATTGTATGACTCAGAATACAACCAGAACAAGGACAAAGGACAAACTAATCCTCTTTAAACCCCAAATGCCAGTATATATCATGCTGTAATCGAACGGCAGCATAATCTCTTCTATATCTGGGCCAGCACCCCTTGATAAGGCAGCAGCATGCTGGGTGGCTGCTAAGCAAGTAGGTACTGTCTTCAGTATGTTGAGTGCTAACCTTCCCCTGAACTCAGAGAGGGCTGTGCATTCATACCTGCTTGGCAGAAGGTTTTGGTCTGTTAATGTTCATTTATTTAGATTAAACTTCACATAATAACAATTTTCTTTGGCCGTTACAGTGTTGTTGGTTTTGGTTTGTGGTTTGCTTGTTGTTTTTTTTTTCTTTTTAAATAGAACGAGACAACAGTTTTACAAACAACTTGGAATTAATGGTCGATTAGTTAGCTATATTAGATATTGCAACTGTGTGTATTTTAAAATGTACCAGCACCCTCCAAGACTAGCTTTCATTCAACTGCTTAACTGACAAGTCTCTCTGTTGAACTTGTATTTATAGTTCACTGCATTTATCTCTCTGAACAATGCACAGAATCCCATGTGACATTCCTTTTCCATTTACATGATAATACACAATTTAACTGTGTAATTCTTAATTCTTCTTTAGCATTTCTTTGTAACTCGATTTCAGCAGCTCTGTCACTTTTGTCTAATGAAAATACATTTAAATAATAAACTGCTGGCATAAATTTTAAGCCACTGCGAAGAGCAAACTGCTGTGCCACAAACATCTAAGGTTTCATTTCTGTTTAAGTACTTATGTAAGCATGGCACGACTGTGGTTTTGATGGCTAATGGGAAATAAATCTCCTTTGCAGCGTCCTTAGAGCCAGGGCCCAGATAATTGCATCTTTTCAGAAGAAACATGGTTTTCTATCTGGTGACTGCTAAGTACCTCAAGTTATAATAGGTTACATGTTCAAAACCAGCATAGTTATAGGCTGGTGTAAAACTAGAAATGCTGTGCTAGAGAAGCTGTGAAAGGTGTTTATTCAAAGAGGATAGAGAAAACTAGCTTGTGTGGATGATGATAATTCACTTTGTTGTTTCATTTTAGTCTTCTGGTGCAGATCATCTGCTTCTGTGCCAGAGAAAGCATTGAATTACCATCACGTTAAGGAAAACTTTCTTCTGTGTGATTTCTTTAAGGCAAACAGTGCTTTGTAAATTAGTGGTCTGTTACACTTTCTGCATGCCATTTTAGATGTGTATTCTGTAACTCTCTAAGTAGTGTAATTTCAATGGCACTCATCTAACTCTGATTTCTTCCAGTGGAGTTTCCTTTGAGTTACAGTAATTGGACAGGCAAGGAAGACCATTTCTTGTTTGAGAATAAGAAGGCTTTAGGACCTGAAAGTTGTGAGTAGAAGGTTGCTCTCATAGCAGGATCAACTGGTTCTGGCTGCGTGTCCAGCAGCTCAGCAGCACTTTACCTGACACTCAAGGAATTGTGTGTGCAACTTGTTATCAGAATGGGGCTGTAGGGCATTAGGCCTCACTCAGCAGAACACTTAACTGTGCACTTGACTTCCCACCACTTTTCACAGGCTTTCAGTGAAGTATGTGCTTACAGGTTGGCTGCACTGGTGCCTTGGTCAGATGCGAGCTGTTGCACAGGTCTGAGAAGAGTCTTGAAAAGGTTGGGTGAGGTTGGTAGCATGCTGTCTGTCCCAGATGTGAGACGGGAGATCTGGGTTTCAGCTCTGTAGAAACTCATATGCCTAACTGATATCATCAGCTTCAGGAAAAAACAGGAAGAAAATATCTAGAGGATGTTGTAATTTGAATGCATGTCATTCAGTCCCATATTTCTGTATGTTTCCCTGATTAAATTCCGAAGGCCTCCCCTAGATTTTTTCTTTCATTGGAATCTAAGGAGATGCGTAGGGTAGGGGGTTGTTGCTACTCCCAGCTTGAGTTCGTAGTCACTGGGATGTTGCCTCCAAATACTAGCAGTGTGAAAGGAGGACTGAGCTCACAGTTTCTGAGAACTGCCTAAGGGATATCAAAATTGTGCTTGCAGTGTGTACTGCACCCCCAGACAGCAGAGTCTGGGTGAATTCAGTCGGGTTCCCACTTAGTGAAAAAAAGCAAGGCATTCACAGCACAAATCTCCTTTGCTTTTGTTTGTTTGCACCTGAAGTAATTTCCAATCTGGATTTATTTCATTGTGGGTTTCCCTTTGAGAATTTCCCTCATTTCTTGGGAGGCTCTTCCCAGGCAGAGTCCCCTCCCCTCTCAGACAAAAGCAGCTGCCCTGAGGATGGAGCCGAATTGACTGCTGGCACTACACTTTGCTGAGGCCATGTAAACCCATTCAAAGATTTGGGAAATAACTTGTGGCCAGTGGAAGACAGTGAAAATGTAGTTAGTTACACTTTGATTTACTGGGTGTACAGCATGGTCTTAACATCACCAGCATAGTTTTTGTGGTGTGCTTTCCCTTTGAAGTTCAGTGTATTTTTTTTACTGGCAATTAACACTTAAAATTTTATCACTGACACTACTAGGTGGTCTGGGACTAGTTTGGATATGGGATCACATAAAGACTTAATCCCATTTTGCATGTTACTCCTAATTTGCAACCACAGCATAAAATTTAATCACTCCTTCAGAGCTGTGCTCCCTGAGTCGAATGCAGCGAGGCTCCCATGAGAACGGGCTGGGCTGCACAGTAAGCATACCCACACAGCTCCTGCAGCTCTTGGTGACCTAAAAAACCTTTTACCTTGCTGTCTTGGGTGCTAATGTAGGTCTCCTCACTGAAGTAATGTGCGCTCATCTGAGCAGAATTTACTTCCCAACATGGTGACTTGCGTGGCCAAAGAGTGAATCAAACGGTGTTTTAATAGACATTCTCAGTCCCACCCTCAGGGACTGTTTAATCTAGGTTGGTGTACTTTGTGTATGGGCCAGGATCAAGGTAATATCTTAACCCCCTTCATTCTGTGGCTTTCCATTGCCTGCTCCAGGCAGAGGCACAGGATGAGCTTACGGGAAAGAAACACACACAGGCCCGCGTGAATTGGGATCGCTGCTGTGTGCAGGTGCAAAAGGCTGTGCAGACAAAGGAAGGAGAGTAATTCCATCTGAAAGCAAGCCAGCACTGCACTCAAGGAAAAGAGCTCCAGCTGGATTATTTGAGAATGAATTACAGTAATAGGACAACAAAGAGGGTCTGACGCTATAATCAGACTGGCTGCTTCTGAGTGATGATGCTATTCAGACATTTCTTGTGGGTTTTGGGTTGCGGGCTTTTGTGCCTGTGGCAGTTGGACCATTTCTGCGAGGAAACAAACCCAAGGGAAGACTTACTGCAAAACACAGCTGTTGCTGACACGGGGAAAATTGAGCAGGCATCCTGAAGACTCAGATCCTTTCAGTTCATATCCCAGGGAAGGAAATGCAGGTAGGGGGATTTCAGGTAGGATACAAGCAGAATGCAAGCTGGGGAAAAGTGAGTTACAAAATACTGTAATACAATTAATACAGGTAGATTTAAACTGCACCATTACATCTACTGCCATGATATATCATCACACTTTTCTGTCCTCTGTCACCTGGGCTTTTTAAGTGTCACAGTGTCAAGCCCACAGGAGGTGTTTTTGAAGAAGTAGTGAAAGGCATGAAAATTCAAAAAAATAAATAGATTTTGACATGCTTAAAAGTAGGAGAATTCCACCCCGGCTATGTCTGCAGCAATGGGACATGTTCAATGAATTTGTGTGTGCCACCTTGTGAGGTATAGAAAGACACAGCAATGGAGGGCAACGCACTCCAGAAAAGGACAGAGAAACAGTTGAGTCCTTGCAGATGCTGGGGATGGCAAGTGGCAAACGTTCTTTGAGGAAATTGCACTGGTGCAGAGGCAGCGCGTCCCCCACAGCCCCTTTCTCCACCTTCTGTGACAGGTTTCCTCCAACAGCCTCTGAAATTGGTCTTTCATAGGCAGCCTGTGTCACAGAACGAGAAAAATATGTGTATCAGGAGGCCTTCGCACTCGAGCATAGGGGGACTGCCCTTCCCATGTAAACCACTGACAATTTGTGATCTTAAAAGAATAGGCTCATTTTCAAAACATGTCATTAAATGTTTTTATTATCTGATGGATTTCAGTCTGCATACAATTATGCATTTTTGATAATTTTTACTGTACTCAATATTTAATTCAACCCATTCAATATTATTTACCAAAACTCATGAAATGTTGAAAATGTTTTTACTTTCCCTGTTCTGAGTTGTAAGCAGTTCATTAAAAAGCTCCCTTTTCGTGCCATAAAATCCATGTATATGGTTTAATATCCAAGTATCTAACAGCCCAAGGTTTCCCAGACGATTTGGGCTAGGGGATGCTGTCAACCTTGAGGCATCCTCAGAGCTTGCATCCTGCAGCTATGCGGTGAGGTTTGGGGTCGGTGTGGTTTTGGATGAGGAGTAAGGCTGGGAGGGTCCCCTCACTGCTGCCACTCACTGCTCCTCATGTTCCCCAAAAGCACATGCAGGAGTTAAAATTACCGTTTGTCTGTATGGACTGAGTTGAAGTCAACTTTCCTCGTTTAACTGAAATGTAGGCTTTTTTCCCAAAGGTATCTCAGAAAGCAAAAGGCAGCTGTTAAAGCATCTGTGCCTGTCCCCCCNAAAAGCCTTCTACTCTCATGGCTGGAATCTTAAAAAAATGCCTTGCAGTGAGGACAGACAGGCATTTACCTCAAGAGATACTAGGACACTAATGCAACCCAGTAATGAGGTAAGGCATGAACACATTTTATATCAGTATCTCCAACCGCAGCACAAAAGAAGAGGGGTGTATTTCTGCATATCATATGTTTCAGTCAGAGGAGTCATCATTTTTTAATGTGCCTGTCTTGCCAGTTTCCTTTTTTTGTCCTGCTGTGGGGGAAAGGGCATTAATAAACCATGGTTTAAAGCTGCTGTTGTGAATTTTTTTTATCCATACGTGGTTTCTTGTAGATGAATTAGGAGTCTGCTCACAGTATTCCTTTGTCTAAGTGATCACAGTTAGTCAACTTGTTTTAGTTTAGCTGGGTCACCTTCACTATCCCCAAAGTTTTCAATGCCCTTTAGTATGTTCAAGCTAAGGAAAAGTAATTGCTTTCTTAGTTTTGTTAAAAACATACAGGATTTGCTCATCTGACAAAGAGTTTGTTGTGTTTTTTTTTTAACAGTGCAGTGCAAAATGAAGTGGCATACATTATGGATGAACCTCGATGCAAGGGTCTGGAGAATCTTAACAGTATTATTTCCTTTCACACCAGTTACCCAGCAAGGCAACTGCTCAGTGGAGATATTCCTGGTTTGATAGCCACCAGAGATCAAAACCAGACCCTCTGTTTGCAATATGTTACATGCAAGTAACAGGCTAAATTCTTTTCTGATTTAAAGCCTTGCAGGGGTAAGAGCATGAATTTGCCTGCAATGGAGATGCAAAAGCTAGTGATGAGTATGTCGACGATGAGTATTTTTAAGATACGGCTTCATCCCATTTTCAGAAATTATGAGGGGGGAGTGACAGTGGTGCTTCTTGCTCCTCTCTTTGCTGACCAAGCCAGCAGACTGCCAGGAGCCCAGCTAACCAGAGCCTGCTGTGAGAGTCAGGATCACAGGAGGTTTTATGACTTCCTCTGTCAAGGAGGTTGTGCCAAAACCTTGGCAGGTTGTGTTTCAGGTTGTGCCAAAAATGTCATCTTCTGGCTCATAAAAACAATTACCTATGTAGAAAGCTACCAAAAGTAGCAGCAAAGAAGAAGAAAAATAAACATTCAAACTGGGAACTGAGTCCAGCTATATTACTTTTAAGGCTCATTAAAGTGATTACTAGATAGCATTGAGTCATTCACTTCTCAAAACCATGGCACAGTGCAGAGGGGGATGGAAATAGCTTGGGGACCAATACAACACCTTATGCGGGATGCTGTCCAGTGATAGAGCCTGAAGCTTCCAAAATTGCAAATGACAGAGTCATTTATCCCTCCATTATGAAGTCATTTATCCCTCCATTCAAGCCATTGAAGAGGAATGGCTAACCAGGCTCTTCAGGTGCTCTTCAGCTGCAGAACAAAGGACCACAACTGATTACTGACAATTCTCTTACCAGTTTGACATCTATTATGGAGCTGACGAAATGTCTGACTTTCTGAAGATGAGTGGTTGGAGATGATACAGATTGGTTAAGTGGATAGTCCTGGGTCAAGTCGCCTGTTTTTCTTTAAGAAAACCAAACTATTTCCCTTCCTTATGTTTCTATTAGTGATGATTAAAACTAAATTAGAAATGTAATTTGTCAGTAAATAGTCTAGATAGTTATTTCACTTGTATTTTGCTCGCACGCAAATGAGGGTATTTTTGTCAATAGTGTGTCTCCAGGCAGTTTCATTTTCTAGACCTCTCCTATACAATCAGGACACTGCAGTAACTGTACTTTAGACTCTACAGTTGATATTCCTTGAAATTAAGCTATTTTCATAAACATAATTAAAATTATTTCTTTATATATTTTATAAAGGAGAATATTTAAGATTTTTGTTTTGTGGATGTTAACAAATCAGGCTATGATTTTTTCTCTTTCAGACTGTCAGGTTTAGCTCCTTTATGCTGAAAGGAGAGCAGACAACCACTTCATGTGGCAACATCTATTTCCTATAAAACATCACAGCAATCTCATCTGTCTTAACAGTGCTTTTGGTGACATCAGGAAAGCCATCTCTGATCAAAGACAGGACAGGTAGGTTGCATACTGAAGTATGGATCAAAGGCTTGGTTGCTTCATGGGTGATGTACTGATCCTTTGTGAAGGTATGGACAGTTTGGGTTAGATCACAAGTGCATACATAGTGTCAGCAATTTATGTGAATTGGAACATTGGTGAGTGCAAGTGGTAGAGAGGCTTTGTTTGGCCCTGGGAGAAGAAAACCCTCAGTATCAGCCCCAGCACAACCCTCTCCCTTCCTCTTCCTTTGCCTCCCACCTCCTTCAGTTGAAAATAGATCTTTAAGTTACAGAGCAACCCAAAGCATATCCAGACAGGCTCAAAACTGTTGGCCCAGGAAGCTGCAAGATCTGTGCTAACCCCACTGAGGTAAGTGTAATCTGGCATTGTCAGTGTCAGCTGGTGCAGAGGAAGGAGCTGGGCTCCTTTAGGAGTAGTTGCACTTGTCTGCCGCAAGCACTGTACCATGGCTCTGCACTCCGGCTGGCCCCAGGTACAGTCAGCCCCATGCTTGTGGGGCCACATGTGCCATGTCACTACTTGTGCTTGGGGCCAGGATCCAGGACAGGCACAGCTCTCATCCGACACAGGTGAGAAACCTGTCACTTGATTTCTAGCAGGTACTGAGTGGCAAAAATTGGGTGTCTCTGTATATTTGCTAATGAAAGGTATTGCCTTGCTCCAAACTCAGTGCTCCTCCCTGCCAGGATCATCCTCAGCACTTCAGCAGCTAAAGCTGCTCTTGAGACACAGACTTCAGCCTTGGAGCTGGGGAGCAAAAGCAGAAGGATCCATCAGGAAGCAGGGAAAGGCATCTTGCAGGCTGAGGCTGCAGCTGCGTGCCACTTGGCTGAGGTTCACGATCCCTGCCAGTGGAAAAGCTGGGACAGGAGCACTGTTGAAACAAAGAAGTGACATGGCTGCTTCCACAAGAGACTCAGCAGAGTCTGGTCAGCAGGAAGAAACATGCTCCAGCGAACTCATCTGTTCTGATGGCACCTAAAATGCTTAAATCCTTATTCAAAATGCACTGGCGCATTTGAGTGCCTTGCCATGGGCTACATGGTAACAAGCAAATGCCACATCTGAAAAGGGAACTTGAGCATATTGACCCCTCGCACTGTTCAAACCACTCAACTCCTTTTCCTTACCATCCAGATAATTTTTTCTCCTGTCCATGCTTTGCTACAAGTTCTCAGACAGCACTGATATTTGCATATGTTGGTACACATTATACTATTTACAGACAAGTACGCCCACCCTGTGGGGTGTGCTACTTCCTCTTTGCTACTCTGGGCTGGGAGGACCTACCCATTCTTGCACATAGTGCCCTAGAAACACCAGCTAGAGTGATAAGGAACACATAACATGCTATTTTATGATGAAATGAAAATAAGTGTTTTCTTTCTTGTAATTTTCCAGTCTGCTGTCGATGATCTCCATCAGTTTCTTTCAATTCCAGCAACTATAGCTATGTTCACAGTTATCAAGATAATTTCTTCTCAGAAAGAAGTGTACTCACTGAACAACTATAAACAGTATCCTGCCTGATACACATTACTTACCAAGCTCGTTAAAATTTCAGTTCTTAGTTTGCATATTAGCTGAAAAATATAGGTGTGCCAGATGGAGCCTTTTGTGCATTAGAAATGGCAGAATTTTGACTTCTAACATTTCAGATGTGCGTACATCTTCCTGAAACTGTTGGGAAAGGGCAAGTATGAGAAAAACATTTACAGCACCTCTGTATAACTGCCAAGGAGCTGAGATACAGCATGGGCAGATAATAAATAATTATATTCATGCTTAATGATGGCATAAACCATTCAGAGATAGAAGTACAGTAAATACTGTGCTAATATTAAGGATGTTACACTAGTGGACTTTTGCAGAACATTTCATGATGGATTCAAAGCACTTTATAAAGATGAGTTAGGCATCACAGTACTCTTGCAGCAAGTCTCTTATTGCCCTCATGTTACAGAGAGGAAAACAGGAAAGGAGAAGCCAAGGGCATGTTGCATGGCGCTGCCCAAGCTAGAACACCTAACTTAGCAGGAAAGCAAGGCCAGTGATGGGTGATCTCTAGCAAATACTGCACTGAAGGTGGAGGTAGGCTAAGGCAAACCTCGCACTGAAGCTGCCAAGACTTGGGCACAGGTTTTCTTCTGCTAAACACTCCGTGCAGGCAGCGCTGTGCTCTTGCACATCAAGAGTTGCTCTTGATGCTGCGGGCTGGCAGGAGCCTTCACCATCTGCCGTGGGCAGGAGGGGCCCTTTTCCATGGCCCCTCAGGGGACCGCTTCCCCCAGCTGTCAGCTGACAGCCCAGGCCACCCACGCTGCCTCCAGGAGACAGAGACTGCAGAAAGCTTGTGCCTGCTCCTTGGTTTCCCTGGCGCCTCACCCTGGTGCCATGTTGCTGCCCTCGCAGGAGCAGCGCAGCCATGTTGCAGTGCTCACCTTGTTACCCAACAATGCCAAGAAGGTTTCAGAGTAAAGAAAACATAATGCAGTCCTGGGATTATAGTTACAAGCCTCAGGATCATAACTGCAAGTAAAAGAAAGCTGTGATGTGGTTATTAATGTAATATCTTTGTTGGTCTTGTATTTCTCCCAGAGTTTTTGTGTGACATGTGCCTCGAAGGGCAGTGGTGTGGATTTAGTGGAATAATCTGACTGAAAGCACTCCTCAGTATCCAGATAAAGTAATTCTCTTTTTCCCCACATTTTCACCAGACCTTTCTGTTATTAATGAGCACAAACACGGCATCAGTAGCTCACATGTCTACATCCATTTTATTCTGGGATTATCCTGGAGAGATGGTTTAATACACTACCTTAAAGTATGCTGAAAATCTATAAGGTTTTATCCAACAGTGCTGTATTAACTGTACAAATTTTCTGTTAAGACCATGGTGATTGTGCCTTCCTGCCTTTGCTAGCAATCAGCTAGAGCATCTTCAGAAGACACCAGGAAGAAGCTCTGTGCTGGTGAAGCCTTTTGGGCCAAGCTCCTGTTCTTTAGGTGCCATTGACTCAGGAGTGTCACACTTGTAATGTTCAGGTGTGGGCTGTTACAGTGGCTGCTCTGATGTGATGCACTGACCCCTTTGGGGTTGTCTCCTGACTTGCTTGTAGCAAGCGGCGACAGCTACCACCCGCTGGCTGGCTTGACACCAGTCTTGGGTTCCCTTGCTTCAGCAGGAGCACAGGCAGCCTCACAATATGTCTGGTTCAAAGTCATTCCTGGAAGAGCAGAGCTTTAAAATTGAAATTTGAAACTGCTTGGTTGGAGGAGTCAGTGCAGCACTATATATTAGCATAGGTTTATGCACTTACTCGGGGGCACAGAAAATTACTTTAAAAGATTCGGGATTTCAGTACTATTTTTTCATGTGGATAGACACACAACTAGGAAATTACTTTTCCACTGCCTTGCTGTTGGTGTAGGTATTTGCACTTTTGAAAGTGTGGATCATAATAATTGTAAGATTAAACCATACAAGGAGTGTATAGTTTTATGCATTTCACTCTGTGGTTGTGTAAATAAAACCCTAGGGACACAGCAGAAGAAAACTAGGCCATTTTATGCTGTTGACTACCTAATTTAATTACTGTTCAACCCAAATTCAGAATAAGTGTGCTTGAAAAAAAGAAAATGAATATGCCCTTATTAAGACAGAAAAGTAATGAACTTAAATCATTAGACATAGGTGAGGCTTCTGTAGATGATCAGATATCGAATCCAGTGTAATCACAAATGCCATGTAGAATTAGCAACAGTTTCAGGGTTCAGAAACACAGGAAGGACTTTCTTTTGATTTAAACCACTGCAGCTAGCTTTCTGTCAGTAGAAGTCAGATCAGAATCAGGTTTAGAATGTGATTAGTCAAAAATGTAAACATTTTATTTTTCTTGGTGGTTTTGTGTGTGTTTTTTTATTATTGTGTGTGTGTGTGTGTGTGTGTGTGTCTTTTTTCTGCTATTACTTTTTGAGAATTACTTGTTTGCGTGTGTGTCTGTTGAGGGTTGGTGATGGCTCCGTTGATTTGCATTAGGCTGCAAGGAGTGTCAGCCGAAATATGTCTGGCATCCATATGCTCCTCATAGAGCCTCAAGTTTTGCTCTATCAATACTTTTTTAAGTGCATTTCATTAATGTTTCTGTGTGACAGGTTTGCACCTGGAGGCAAAGCCTCTTCCCTTCCCCCCCACTTCCTTGAAACCCCAAGTCTTTTCACATGAAGTATTTAATTTTCCTTTGTTCAGAATAAAATGATGTGTAAAGTATGCGTTGCCATGGATGCAAAACTGAGAGCCTGTTGATCCTCCCTTTATCCAGATAGATTTCAAGCAGGATATTTAACATCAGAGGGTACTCTGGCATGGATGGCAAGACAGAGACAGATTGGGGTAGGGAGAAACAACTTTAAAATTGAAGTTCCCGTAGCTTGAAAGTGTCTTGTTGAAGTAAAGCAAATCTTGTCCCCCCTGGGGGATTGCTGGACTTGTCCCCCATGTGCTTCGCAGCATTCCTCTTTCAGCACTCTGTTTCCTCCCTTCCCTTCTCCATGTGCCATGCAAATGGCACAGATCATTCCTATTTCCCACCCAAGCCCACTAAGATTTGAGTTGTGTCCCGGATAAGTACTTTTGTGTGTATGTATGCTGCAGATAAAGGAGCAATGGCATTTTAAACACCATGGAAGAGTGGTGTGAAGATGAATGTCTGAGAATGCTGCAAAGAGGATTCGCAACTGCTGAATGACCCAGCAGGGTCAAGCTACATCTAGGGCAAGCAGGTAGGGAGAGGGCAACACACAGCTGCTCATGGCTCAGGGACTTCTGGACATGGCGCCTCTGCCTCTGTGTTCTCCTCTTGCAGCAGCCGAGCCTGTGAACCTGGTTTTCATGAACAGCACGTGGGGTAGTGTCAAGCCACAGGTGAGAGGCAACCATCTCACAAGAGCACTGTGATACCAGAGAGGATGTGTGGTATAAATAAATACATTTCAAAAGTGGTTTACAGTGTTACCCTAACTTAAATTCAATGTTATATTCTGTACCTATTGTATCTGCCATGGCTTCATATCCTTTCCTTTCAGCAGCAGCATACTTGTATCAGAACATCAATTTGCCATTGTAATTACATTGGACTGTGGCCTCCACAGAACTCTGCTAAAATTGTTTCATTTAATTTTGTCTAAAGAGGGCATTGCTTCCACAAAGTTGCACCAAAATTGGCTCTTTTTCCTTCAGATTATCTTTTCCCAAAGGATTGCATTAGTATGGCCTGGACTTGCTCCTTGCTGCCGAAAGAACACACTTTAATCCAGCTTGGGACACGAGTTAAATACCTTTTTAGGGTTTCTTATATTTTTTTGTGGGGTGAGCTCTGCATACTTGTGGGCAGTACACCACCGGAGACCTGCTCAGTGGTGTCTGCTGCGTAAGGAATTGGGCCAGAAGAGCACAAGCCGAAATTAGATTCTTGTTCAGGCAGCTCCATGTCTCTGTTCCTGCGGTGGAAGACACATTGCTTCCCTTGTTTCCAGGAATCACACCCATTGTAGAGCCCTCACTCCTTTGTCATTCTTATGAGCTACCACATTCATATGAGCAGAAAGGCACTTTCATTTTCTAACTGAAATGGGCTTTAATAAAGTTATTGTATTTGATCACTGACTAAGGAAACAATAATTTAGCATAATAGGAAAAGATCATTAATGTTCAATGAACCTCACAGCCTGCTCTAGTTTTTGCTGCCCTACAGAGATGAAGTAAACTCTTCTTCCTTAATTGAAGACTAAATAGAGTACATTTCATTTTTCATTTCCAGCACTTTTTCCAATAGGCTTGTGATGTTCGTTAATGCGTGCTGAAAGGGGTGGACTGCCTGGCAGCAGGGGAAAAATTGGGTGGGAGGGTTTAGAGCACATAAAAACTTGCTTGCTCTTCATCAGATGGCTCTCTGGGGCCTTTGACTTCTTTCTTGACAAGCCTCATTTCAAAAGCCCCCAAGGACAGTGACAAGGAGATGCAACGGTCTGTTATATTACAAAACAGAGAGAAGCAGAGAACAAGGCTCACATCCCCTCTCTCACAGCCACCACCCCTCCACAAGGCACCTATGGCAGAGAGCTGCGCTGCTGATTTCTCTGACAACGGATTCCCTAGGGCACAGAAGGATTTTCAGAGCTGCCAGGTGGATGGCTTTCCTCTTGCCAGGGTCAGATGGAAGGAGTAAGGGCTAAAATTGGTGTCTGGATGCCATTTTGACTGCAACGGCAATTTTGTATGTAAGTTAGTTGATAAATGCTCACAGCTGCAAGGTTTGCACCGCTGCAGCTCTGGATTCAAATGCCGTGGGCTGCTCCCATGAAAGTTCAGCCAGTGTACCGCACTGGAGGAAGATCAGGGTTGCATCCATCTCCACTGATCGCTTCCAATACTTGAGCGCCACTGGTCGCAGTCACCCGCACTTGCCTCCTGTGCCAGAGCCATGGCACAGCGTTCCCCTTGTGTGGGTGGGAAGGTACCTCTGCATCCTTGTTAGTGTGTTTGGGTGTGAGGTTGTAATGTCAGCTCTGGCTGCCACAGCTGGTGTGGGAGGGAGCTCTGGCCACATTCATCTGTGGAAGACAAGGAGGTGAAAAACATGGCAGCCCCAGGGACTGCTGTTGCAGCTCTGCCCGAGGAGCCGCTGGCTCACTCACTGCTGCGGGCAGAAGGTGAGCTGCTGTGAGCCTAAGCACTAGGCTGGCTGGGTCTGGTCAGATAAAACACCTGATCGCAGCCATAATGAAAAAAAAGCATCTTCACAGGGAAACTGGGACACAGCTAATAGTATGATGTTAGCACTGTTTAGTGCAACAAAGAAGGGTGCCACTAACGACCGTTTTCCTCTGAGAGTTTTCTTTGATGGGTTTGCAGTCGGGGAAGGCCCTGTCCTCACCCCCTGCTGCCCAAGAACAGAGCTAGATGACACAATGATGAGGGATAAGCGATTAGAAGCAAACGGGTAGCGGTGCTGCAGTGGCAACTCACCACCCCAAGTAAATAATAAAAGATTTGTGAGTGCATATGGCTACACTGCCTGATGTTCGCGTCAGACATGGCTGATAACAACCGTGCCAATTGTTAGTGATAATTAACAACAACATTAAGGGTAATAGCTTGTTCTGCGGCTACAGCGAGTCCCTGGTGAGGCAGTGGACTCACTGCCGCTGAGTGGGGGTGTTCGTGCGCCGCAGAACGTCACCTGTCTAGGCCAACAAAAGGCACGTTTTGGGGCAACGTTGGGCTCTGCGGGGCCACGGCCCCGCACCGGTCGGTTGTACGGCAGCTCCGCCTCCCGACCCGCACGGCAGGCATCGCCGCTTGAAGGCGCCGGAGGCCCCGCGCGGGGGAGGCCGGACGAGCCGCGCCGAGCCGAGCCGCGCCGAGCCGGGCCGAGCCGAGCCGACCCGGACTGGGCTGGGCTGCCCGCGCTCCCGCGGCGCCGTGCCGGCAGCGCACGGTGGCGGCCGGTGAGCCGTGGCGACGAGCCAGCCGAGGCTCGCCCCGCAGCCCGAGGGGTGTTACTGGGCGGGGGGCCCAGGGCGGTCGGGGGCCGGGCTGAGCACTTGGCGGTGGTGCCGCGCCGGCGGCAGCTGCAGTGAGAACACCCTGAGCGACCAGCCCCTGCTGCCCGAACGGCCGGGACACAGCCAGGGTCGCGCAGAGCCGCTCGCTCCCTTGGCAGGCACAGGGGGAACTGCCAGGGCATGCTCGGACTCGGGAGCCATTAAGGCGTGACTTCCCTGTCTCTTAAAGCTGAGGGGCGCTTGCTTTGATATATATGGCATAGAGGTACATGGGGGAAAAGGCCGGTTGGGGTTGGGGACAACATGAAGACAAGGTCAAGGGTGGTCAAAGGTAGAGCATCCGCGTGTGAGTGAGGGGAAGCTGCCAGCAGTCCTGGGCAACGGGTGCTTTCCAAGAGGGAAACAACTGGGAGCTTCAGGTGTAAGTTATAATTGTGCCTGCGGCTCTTGATAATCATCGCAGTGCTGGATTTCCTTGATGTCTGCCACCCAGATGGCCTTTTCTGAACCCCTCTCCCTTCTGTCCCAAGCCTCCTGTCACGTTCCCGCAGGAGGCTGCTGAGTGTGTGGTCTTCTTGCCCTGTCAGGGGGGAGCTTCAAGGTTGCTCAAGGAACCTGCTGGCGCAAAGTGCCCTCGTAACCCTGAGAAGTCTCATTGTACGTCTCCCAAGAAGTTGGGTAATGGCTGCTTTCCTCAGAGTCCAATAAAAGTGTTACGCTGTAGCAGTGTAAGGCTTTTAAAACTTAGTGTTAATCTTGTAACTACTAAAATAGACAGGAGTTGGGGGAGGGTGTTACTCGGTAAGCTGCAGGGATTGGGAGTTCATTACTCGTTTGACAATAACATTGTTCATTAACGGATGAAAAAAGCCCGTGGGATAAGCAAGCACTCCCTGTGTTCTCCCATGTTTCTTCACTGCTGAATGCTGTGGGAAGTTCTTCCTCAACTCCTGTGCTAGTTAGGAGGGGAGGGGAATGGACTGGTTCAGGGGTGTTAGCAAAATATCAGTCTTCTAGCCTCCAAGTTGCTTCCAACCATGATGGAAGGCTGTTGCCATGTGATCACTGCAGAAGCTATTTATAGTTCATACAGCACACATGTTGTCTCAGCAGGCAGCATTAGCAAAAATACTACCAGTGAGGTGTTTGGGTTTGTTTTTTTTTTTTCCCAACTGCTAGAAGTGAGTGAGAAAAACTTACATACTTTCATGACATAGCATATTTTGTATGTAAAGTTGGGATTTCAGTCTCTAGGGTTTATAAGAACATCTGTTTTGTGCCTGGACTGTCCACTGTGACTTCAGTGGAAATTAGGCATATTAAAGCTTCTGAGAAACGAAAACTGTTACCTAGGGGAATGGAAGAAATGTAACTAGAAGCCGCCTTCTAGGAAGTAGCCTGTGGTCTTTCTTTAATGCTTCAGGTTCCACCTGAAGATCATGACTTTCCTATTTTTCTAGAGGAAGTGTCATACCACAGACTTGCTCACACAAGTAAGGTTGCTAGATAGCTGCTGGTGTTCTTGTTTGCCCACGTCTGCCTTTAGACATTAAGCAAATCCAGAAAATCAGGAAGAAACATGGCTAGCTGAGTTTAGTTTGGTCTCAAGCATCCCTGCTTTTGGAGGAGGCAAGAATCCCATATACTTTGTGGTTTGTTTCAACCTGCTACTAAAAGAAAGTACAGATACTTGAGCCCTTGAGACAGTCTCACCTTCTTAAGGTCTTCCCTGGGGTCTGGTTTGGAGCCAAGTAGTCTCTGGCTGGCTTAGTGTTGCAGTGAGATTACCGACAGTCCTTTCTGTCACTGCGTGATCCCCTTGCTCCCACAAGTTGTGCAGAATCTGCCCTTGATTGATGCTGACTCTTAATTTATACCATAATGTACACAGGTTAAATTAATTGAATGTTAGTGATTTATATTTACCCAAAACTAATCACGATGCTCCCAACTCCATTACTGGTAAGATAAATAATTGCCAGCTAAAGCTTTAATTTCCTTGGAGTACTACTTTTCTTGAAATGATTTAGTGAGTTTGTGTTCATCATGTGTCCTGCTGACACCCACCGAGGCATTTAGTACCTGGCTACATCACCTGTGTTAGGTGGGCCTTGGCTGTGGACACTCACACAGGTAAAATTGTTATGAGTTTGAAGTGCTTCGCAGGAGAGCATCCACCTCTGTGCGTTGGTAGGATTCTTGCTGCATGGAGGGAGCTTGGCTCAGGTGGAGGCCAAATAAAATGGATTAGTATTTGTGCGTACTTCAAATTGTTGGCTTTGTCCAGACTGGAAAGGCTTTAATGGCTAGCATTTTTTAGTACTAGGATAGGTCACAGCGACTGTGATGTCTGTGTATAAGCCTAAAGGATTCACCTCCTGCACATGCAAAGAAGCCCTCCTGTGCGCTGCCACTGTGCCCACTTATTAGTTTATTAATGCTTCCTTAAGAGAGAACAGTAATGCAAACCAGTTGGGACGGTACTCTCATCCTGCAGAAAAGCCATATAGCAAGGGAAACCAAAAGTGCAGAAAATGCCCCGTGCTGATCAGTGGTCAGAGCCACAGAGCTGCTGAAGTGAAGCCTGGTTACAGTTAAAGCTAGAGTCAGGCAGAACTCGTACATAAATCTCTCTCTTTTCATGTTCAGTGTCTGCAGTGCTTCTTGAGAGAGGAAAAAATGTTCTTGTTTTCTGCTTCTATCACTCACTTCAGGGGGATGTTAATGGACTACTGGGATGCTTCTTGGCTCGTTTAAGTCATTCTGCCTTCTGTCTTGAGTATTACTAGTCCCTCAGGACACTCAACACCGATGCTGCTTGGAAAAAAGATATCTATTTGGAAGCAATCCTGTTAGCACACCGTATGTCACAAGTTTACAGTTTGCTTGTTTGGGGTGTTGGGTCACCTGTGTGAAAACATTGCTGCTGTTGATTTTTATCTCTTGCTGCTGTTCATACTTGTTATGTCACATGCTGATTGCTCAAGAGGTAATTGTGCTGTCCAAAGTGGAGTACCTAGGAAGTCTAGTGATTGGCACTCCATAAGCATCATGAGACTTAGAGTGAGAAAGAAGGGTGAGTAGCAGGAAAAATGAATTAATTTCCATGCACCAGAAACCAAATACATGTGAAATACGATTTGGTTTTGTTTGGTGGCGGTCTGGTAAATGGAGTTTAGAGATGCTCTTCAGCAGTGGGATGAGTACCATGAGGTGAAAAAGTCTTGAGGTAGCGGAAGTTGGTGGTATGGCATGGGAGCATTCATCTGCATCAGAAGGGATGCTGTTTGGGTCAATCAAAGTGCATCCACAAAAACCCCACAATGTTGGTACTGTTGTTAGAAGCCATCAGTGTCCTTGGGAGGTGATCTCCTTTCCCACCTCCCCTTGCCTCCAGTGGTACAGTTAGTTCAGCCTGGGGGTCTTTGCCCCACACTCACTTTAGAAGGCTTCTTTACTAGTATTGACCACCCTCATGAGTGCTGTGATGTGCCCCTGGACTAGAAGGTTGGCACCATGGCTAGGTAGGATACCTGCACCGCTTCTGTGTTTCCAGTTGGGAGCGGAGGTCAGAGCCCAAGCACCCAATACGAGATGGCAGTGGTTTGATGCAGCAGTCTCTTGTCCCTGGTGGGCTGTGGTGGAGGTTTGTTACCAGGATAACGCAAAAATAGCAGCAACTTGATGTCAAAATCCAGTATTTTCACCAGTATGTGGGGTGGATGGCTGAGCAGAAACACAAAGAGGACCTCCTGCATTCTTCCCACTCTTCAGGATAGGAACAAGAGGGAGTTTGTCAAGAGTGGTGTCTGTGAGGGGCTAGATCTGGGAAAGAGCCTTAGTCTAGCATCACATCTCCCTGACTCTTTGGAGTCATCAGGCAACTACTGTAGTACGAGATACTCCTCTGAGTTAAGGCCTAGGCTTCCCCTGATATGTGTGAGAACAGTTACTGCCTGAGAAGGTGATTTAGGAAAGCCAGAATGTGGATCCATGGTGTTGACAGATAGAAATGTCTTCCATGCCAGGGAGAACACCTATTTCAGCTCGGGATGTACAGCAATGAATCTTATCCTTTTTCTGTATTCTGACTGATGCCTAATTATTTATGCAGAGATGAGGAGATACTGAGATATTGAATCCTGCCCCAGGAAGGTCATCAGACCAAGAGTTGGAGCATGTCTCTTGAGACCTGGCTTCAGGTCTATCAAGCAGACAGCATCACTGAGCCTGATCTTTGTTAGAAAGATGCTGGCTATGCAAGACAAGGGGTTGTGAGAGCATTGGTTCATTTTGTTTTACAAGTGTCCTGCCTGTGGCAAAGGCAGAAGAATTTAGTGGATGAATTAGATAGGAAACAATGTGCAAGGCTGCCGCCAGGCTGTTTTGTCTCTGAAACTTAGGCGGTCTCCACACACTCCATGGTAGAGGGAGGATAAAGAATGTCTACAGTTGACAGACACTCAAGTGTCTTTAGGATTAGGTAGGAGGTTGAGGATTGACATTTTGGGTGTTGGGTATTGAATCAGGGGTTAGTTATCTAAGCCTCCCTCTAGCAAAATGACAGCACATTTTTTGGATTCTTTTCTGTTATACACTGTAGATAAAATCAGAAAATGCTGCTGGAAAAAGCCTCCATTAGACTCTGCCTCAACTCTTTCATTTGTCAACAAGCTGCTGCCTCTCAAATAAGTGCAATTTTTTTTTTTTTTTCAGGGAGTAGTTGAAGCAAAGAAAACAAATATTTCAGGTATTCCTTAAGTGCCTAACACTTCACTTTTTCTCTCCTGAAGCATGGATCCTTGATTGTTTCCCTAATTAATACTTTTAAAATCTCTCTCTATTCCCATTTATAAATAAATCAAAATAGAATCAGAGTATTAATCTATCAGGTACTCAATGTGCATTCTAGAGAGCAAATTTAACACCTGTACTGAGTGCCCCCCACAAGCTCCTGAGCCATGGACTTAGGTCATGGCTGTAGAGCACTCAGGGGTGTCTCTCATAGACCAACTTCATTAACAAGGATGCAAAAAAGCCATGAGAAAAATGAATTGCCTGTGCAAGTGCATTTAATTTGCATTCTAGCAGGTTTCCCAGGTCATCTTGCAGCTATTCTTTCTTCCTTCTCTCCCTCCCCCACCTCCCTCCACCCCCTAATTCATGCTTGTTTTTTTTTTTTTTTAATTCTTTCTTGGTCCTATTGACAGTCCCACGAGGGCAGGCTAATGTATTCGTAGCTTTGCTACAACCTGGCTGACAGAATAAGCTGAAAAATTGATGCCTCCCATTGTTTACTGAGAATCTTTGCTGTGCCTTGAAGAGTTGAAATAAGAGCTGTCTAGTGCCCTTGGCTCCCCATCCTTACAGAACAACCTGTTGTGCTGAACCTGCTGAGGCTGGAGATGGTGGAAAGGCTAAAGTTCAAATTCACAGACCCAAAAGTAAGTTACAGAAGTGATTGCTTGTTTGAGCATTTGCTTGCCTGCTCTTGCCTTTCATTCTCCTTGATCTAAGTCCAGTGTATTGTTAATGCCTATCTGAACATTGCATTAAGCTCTAATTAAGCCTGCCAATCAAAAAAACCCAGAAACCAGGCTTCTAATGTGCCTGGTAGTAAGTCATATTTTCCCCCTCAATTTTCTGACTACAAACACGTAACTGGTAAGTGTAGCTTTGTTGGGGTTTGTTTTGTTTTGTTTTTTTCTCTGACACACAAGTGCTTAATGAACTTGTACCACAGTGTTTACCTTAAGGGCTAGCTTTAATTTTAAAATATCTTTGGGAAAGCATCACATGAAAGGTCCAGATTTTGCCAGACTGTAGCTAAGTTCATACTGGAGCATCATGGAGAAGTCAAAGTTGTTCTCAGCTTTTCAAACAATATGAGAAAACCTGCTAGAAGTAACACGACCAGGAGGAGTGAATATGACAAAGCTACCTGGAAGGTCTTTCTGGAAATAGGAGAGAAGGTGCAATATCCAGAGTACTGGATCTTGTATCTGACATCAGAGTAAGAACTACTGATGGTTACAGCTAGTGTAAATCCTCATTTGCTAAGCGAAATCCAAAAATTAAAGTATCAAGTGATGTGGCTTTGGAGCTTCCACTGAGGCACTGGGAGCAGGGAAGCTAGATGGCAAAGCCACAGTCTATCATTACCATTTTATAAACAACCATAAAAGAAGAGAGGTGTCTTCTAATCCATGGCACATTTGTGAAATAAAGCATATTGGCAGGATTGAGATTACAGTGTTTTTTACAAGAAGCTTTTCATGACTGTAAGAAAAAGCAAATTAGGATCATACATTACAAAAAAGTCCCAAACCTCAAAGTCAGTAGTAATCTTCCTTTCAGGAAGACACCAGAAGTTTACCTGCCTTATTTAGATATAAATCAACTGGGATAAAATAATACTTTGGTGTAAATTGAACAGGATAAAATACTAGCATAAACCAGACACTAGAGCAACTAGTCTTTCCTACCTCTAACTGTCAGCATTTATTTTCCTGTGGAGCACGATGATGTTTCTGCCTTTCAGAGCTGCTGAGTCTCATACTTTAGCGTTTGTGAAGTTTGCATGAAGTGTGGAATTTGTATAGCAGTGGCAAGCCTATGCTAGACATCTCAAAGGCCACGGACGAAAGCGTGACTGAAGACATGCAGCTCCTAGATAGGCTGTCCTGGCTTCTGGACCTTACTAAGAGATCTTGGACTAATTAAGCTTTAATACTGTGAGCAGGGAAGGCTGACAGCTCTGCTCTAGCCTGACCCATTTCTCAATGTGCTTTTGTGCCTGCCCGATTTTTTTCCCCTTCCTTCCCCTGCTGTAATCCTTATGGAACATCTGCCACAGCGAGGAACAAACGGCAACTTGTTCTCTGGATACCGCGTCCTTGTTGGTACACTCAGGTCCTGAAATCCTTCCGCCCTTTGTTCCTCTGCTGCTCTTTTCTCCTCTCTAACACCGCAAGACTTGATTAATCCAAATGCTGAAATCCCACAGGCACTGTAGTTATTTTTAGCATTAACGTTAGAACTCTGCAAAGGGTGGACGAAGATTTATGATTTTGTCTCTTAAAAATCTCATGACCTTTCCTTTCTCTGTTACAACTTGGATGGATTCCAACATTCCCCGCAATGCCCAAAATTGTCTTTTATTTCTTTAATTAAAGAACTGTAAAGGTCAGCAGTCTTGCCTTCTGACCATGGGGCAGAGGGGGTCCCACATCCCTTCTGAAGTTCAGCACATCTAGAATTTCTGCTCTAGTTTGTGGCCATTAAAACTTCATAAATCTTCATCCTGGAGAGAGCCTTTTTAGTGCTTTCTGTTGCAAGTTGAGAGAAGAAAGGTTGCTTAAGCATGTGAGCACCCAAACAGAACTTTCATGGTGGATACTTGCTTTATTTTCTACTTCAATGTTTTCATTAACTCTACCATTTCTTCCTGCAGATAACATGTCAGTGCTTGACTTCGGCAGGCACCGAGTTTGCCCTTGAGAGTGCATGGGGAATGATTTTTCTTCAGCAAGAAATGTCAGGAATGAATTTGCGTCTCTCTCCGCTTGTACCTTGTGTTACTCTTCTTGAGTTCTGCATGTCCAAACATAACTGTGTTGTTACAGTCTAACCAGGATGCAGTTGTTCTCACAGATTATTTTTTTCCCCCAAGACAGGCGTGCCATATACCATAGCTGTTTCCTGGCACAGCTAAGTCTAGTTTCCAGTTTACATCCCAAAACCCCACTTAAATGAGTTTAATGCATCAGGGAGGTAGCTGTAATTACTATATATTTTCCTGCATGTGCTTATGCACGCAAGTGTGCCCACTTGTGCCAGCTGGGAGCCGCTGTTTTCTCCCTATGTCCTCCTCCTGCTTGCAGTGTAGCTCTCCATACATTTGGATGGTTGTGCTCCAGGTCTGTGGGGGCACAGAATGCTCCTTGTCAAAAGAATCAAGTGCTTAGGAAAAGTTCTTCCTATCTGAATTATCTGAACGCAAAATTTCTCTCTTTGGTGCAACTTTTTCTAAAATCTGGATGATTATCAGCAATTCCTAGTGTCCTGGTTTGAGCAACACAGGACTGATTTCTTTCCTAATGCTTGGGAAAGCTGTATTTGTGGAAGACTCTAGTGCCTGAATTTGTGAAGATATTTACGTTATGGACAGCTATGGTGTGTGGGTTTCACGGTCTCAGTGTTGTTGAGCTCGCCAGGTGCAGGGATGAGGTGGAGCGAGACTCGGGCACTTGACCCAAGCTGGCCAACAGGATTATTTTATACCATGAACATCACATTCAATATAAATTAGAAAGTTTGCTGCAAAGTTTTTTTCCCCCTTGCTCATGCTCTCCCTTGATGGCTCCCCCTTGATGGCCCTCCCTTAATGGCTGTGATCCAGAGGACTTCTTGCCCCAGTGCCAGATCCCTGAGGTCTTCCCTTCCTCCTGAAGCTGTAGCACTCGCAGTGTCTGACGTTTACCGTCCACTGCTGGGAGTGCACAGCTTCCAACTGATATAGTCGGCTGAATATAATCCTTGCATAGTATATATGGGTATCAGGATCAATATGGGTTCCTTTGTGTTAGTACTGTTAATTATCTAGTTCCATCCTATCAAATCTGTTTATCTTTCAACCCCTGGATTTTCTTGTTTTCTTCCTGATTCCCCTTCCTGGGTGAGGAGGGGTCATCAGGTGAGAGAATAATTGTCTAGAGATCAATAAATTGTTATGGATTTAATCAAACCGTAACACCTAGTAATAATGTGCCTTTGCAGCAATGTTGTAGACTTTGGGAAGTGGGGTTTTTTTTTTGTGTGGCTCTAGACACAACAGCAGTTGCTGTGTTAGAGGATTCCACCTTTTCCTCCACCAAGCAGGGTTTCTAGCATGGCAGAGAAGAAGCATGGCTGTGCTGTGGCACCAGCGTCCGGAGGGCTAACCAGCTAGGGGTGTCTCCCGCTATATGTTTCCCCATACAAACATGAAATCAATACACTGAAGCAATTAACTAGGCTTCATAAACTTCAGCTGGAAAGCTTTCTGGAGCTTATTCAAAAAGGCAGCCACAGTTCCTTGGTTGTCTGAGAAGGAAATAAGCTCAAATAATTTCTTTGGTTTAACTTGCGTGGAAGACACAGGAAAGCTGAAAGGGGAGAAGATTTAATGACCTTGTTTCAACCTCAACTTCAAAATAAATAAATACATTGAGACACCTCTGTATCTTCTTCTGTTCAATCCTTTCAACATCTTAACAGGATTTAAAAATTGCCCTTCGTACCTACCAACACCATAATCCGGTTTTGGTAGTCATTGATGAGTAGATTCTGGTAACTTTGTTTAGAAATTGGTAGTTCATTTTCCTGAAGAGCTGAATGAGACAACTGCAGTTTTGACACGCAGACCAAAGCTGTGAGGCTTCTTTTCCTTGTAGGCAACTATACTTCATGTTTCTGGTGCCAGATAATATTTGACATTTGATTTAAGACCCCCAGTGACTGCATATAGAACTTTACTATGACAATGCCACATGTTGTATTTGACAGTCTTTTCTTCCTCTCTCCTAGTTCATCTCCGTGCTCGCTTTCACCTGACGAATCTGACTTGAATTAAGGAGATGCAGAGACTTAACCCTGAATTTTTATGAATTGAGGAGACCTGACTTGCAGATAAAGATCTAATCATGAATCTCATTCTATCTGTCAGATCTTTCGCTGGCTCACTCCTAAGATGTCAGGCAGAATTTATGCGGAGGAGAAGGAATGGCTGAGGGGCAGTGTCAGCAGAAGAGAAGGACCTTCTGTTCGTAATTCATTCAATTGCTCATCTTCTCACAAAGTAGCATATACTGTATTGATCAGTAATGCATTTCCCCCAGAAAAAAAAAAAAAAAAAGATAGTACTAATAGTATTGACAAGGCTGTGTTTATACTGAGGAGGAGATAACTGGATTTTTCTGAAATCATGTTGAGCTGCTTTAGTCTATGCTGCAGGTGAAAGTACGTCAGGCTAGTGGCTCCTGGTAGGAGAGGTCAGTGATACCACGGCAGCTTGTCCCCTTTGGGGAGGGAGCACAGGCTGCACTCTTCTGCAGGTTGCAATGGAGGAGCAAGTGACAGGGACAGTATGTCTGTCTCTCTTAAGCAGTCAAACTTGGTAGAGCTGAGGTGATAATGCTGGGGCCTTGGCTGTATCAAGTCAGTGGTGCTTTTGTCCATGTACTTCCCCTCCCCGGCGCACTTTCACAGGCTGGCATAGCCTACTGTGTCTCTCTGCAGCAGCAGGAGTTAGACTTCATGGTGTCAGTGCCTCAGGATCTTCAATGCATGTGGTATTTTTTGTGCCTAACATACACATGGTAGGTCTCCTGCCCTCTGTCTCTACCCTGAGTCCTGGAGAAGGCAGGCTGACTCACCTCTCAGATCCTAGACCAGGTGGCACAGAGACAATCCCTGTCTCAGCCGTATAGGAACACAGTGGAAACCGAGCTCATTTTTTTTCTCCTTTTGCCTTCTCCCATTTAAAAAATGCCCTGTTACTGGGATCAACACCAATGCTTTGTCACTTGTGTTAGCTGAGTGGGGACAAAAAGCCATCTTAAGTCATGCTTTTAATGCGGAGATTAAAATAGCAGTCGTGAGTATGTGTTGGAGACAGTACTTGTGCTACTGCTAGTAGAAAGCAACCAGGAGGGCAATTCTTACAGGCAGAAAAAAATGTTTCACAGAATCTCTGGGATCTAACATGCTTCCCATGAAGAAGTTATGTACCTAGTCCTACAGCAGAGAACAGAAAAAGTAGATAGATGGTGTTTGAAGTCTCTCAATTGAAAGTGAGTGAGCATGGCACAGTATAGGGGAATGGATTTTCTCTGAGCAGAACAAGCATTCCACATCAGGGTTCAAAAATAATGCTTGCCTGCACGAAGGCCCCCAGTTCCTTGTGTCATTTCCAACCACCTACTTCCTCTGTAATTGTCTGGAGTATACTTGTTTCTCTCCAGCTTTTAGGAGTTGATAAGATAACTGTTTAAAAAAACCCAAACAAACACCCAAAACCCAAAACAAAAACCCCAAATAATCCCAAAATTGACCTGTTATTATTATAGACTCATAGAACAGTTTAGATTGGAAGGGACCTTAAAGATCACCTAGTTCTAAACCCCTTGCCTGGTTGCTCAAAGCCCCATCCAACCTGGCCTTGAACATTTCCAGGGATGGGGCCTCCACAACTTCTCTGGGCAACCTGTTCCAGTGCCTCACCAAACTCACAGTGAAAAATCTCTTCCTGAGATCTAATCTAAATCTACCCTTTTCCAGTTTGAAGCCATTACCCTTTGTCCTATCATTACACACCCTTGCAAAAAGTCCCTCTCCAGATTTATTGTAGCCCCCTTCAGATACTGGAAGGCTTCTAGGACTCCTTGGAGTCTTCTCTTCTTCAGGCTGAACAACCCCAACTCTCTCAGCCTGTCCTCCTATCAGGGGTGCTCTAACCCTTTGATCATCTTCATGGCCCTTCTCTGGACCTGCTCTAACAGGTCCATGTCATTCTTATGTTCGGGACTCGAAATTCCAGGACAGGTCTCACAAGAGCAGAGTAGAGGGGCAAAATCCCCTCCCTTGACCTGCTGACCATGCTTCTTTTAATGCAGCCCAGGATGTGATTTGCCTTCTGGGCTGCAAGGCAGGTCACGTTGAGCTTCTCATACACCAGCACCCCCAAGTCCTTCTCCTCAAGGCTGCCCTCAATCCATTAGAATCATAGAATCATTTAGGTTGGAAAAGACCTTTAAGATCATCTAGTCCAACTATTGACACTATTCCACCAGGTCTGCCACTAAACCATGTCTTTAGAGACATTTTAGAGGCATCACATCTACACGACATTTAAACATATTGAGGGATGGTGACTCAACCACCTCCCAGAGTAGCCTATTCCAATGTTTGATAACTCTTTCAGTGAAAAAATTTTTCCTAATGTCAAACCTAAACCTCCCCTGGCGCAACTAGAACCCATTGCGTCTTGTCCTATCACTAGTTACTTCAGAGATCAGCACCCATCTCACTACAACTTCCTTTCAGGCAGTTGTAGAGAGCAATAAGGTCTCCCCTCAACCTTCTCTTCTCCAAACTAAACAATCCTAATTCCCTCAGCCGCTCCTTAAAAGGCATGTTTTCCAGATCCCAATTCTCCAGACCCCAGTTCTCCAGACCCCAATTTTCCAGATCCCCCTTCTCTGGCCAGGCTGTATTTGTGCATGGGATTCTCCTGACCCATGTGCAGGACCTTGCACTTGGCCTTGTTTAACTTCATGAGGTTGGCACAGGCCCACCTCTCAAGCCTGTCCAGGTCCCTGTGGATGGCATCCCTTCCCTCCAGTGTGTCAACCGCACCACACAGCTTGGTGTTGTCGGCGGACTTGCTGAGGATGCATTCAGTCCCTCCAGTGTGTCAACCGCGTCACACAGCTTGGTGTTGTCAGCAGACTTGCTGAGGATGCACTCAGTCCCTCCATGTCACCAACAAAGACATTCCCTGAGAAACACCACTCGTCACTGATTGCCACTTGGACATTGACCCATTGACCCCAACTCTTTGAGTGCAACCATCCAGTCAATTCCTTATCCACCGAGTGGTCCATCCATCAAGTCCATGTCTCTCCAATTTAGAGACCAGGATGTCATGCAGGACAGTGTCAAATGTTTTGAACAAGTCCAGGTAGATGCTCTCACCTTGTCCACCAACACTGTAACCTCATCATAGAAGGCCACCAAATTTGTCAGGCATGATTTGCCCTTAGTGAAGCCATGTTGGCTGCCACAGGTCACGTCCTCATTTTCCATGTGACTTAGCAGAGTGTTCAGGAGGATCTGCTCCATGATCTTGCCAGGGACAGAGGTGAGACTGACCAACCTGTAGTTCCCCGGGTCATCTTTTTTCCCCTTTTTGAAAATGGCAGTTATGTTCCCCCTTTTCCTGTCAAATGGAACTTCACCAGACTGCCGCAACTTCTCAAATATGATGGATAGTGGCTTGGCAGCTTCATCCGCCAGTTCTCTCAGAACCTGTGGATGAATGTCATCAGGGCCCATGGACTTGTGCTTGTTCACCTTGTGTTCAGGTTCCTCAGCTGTTCTCGGACCTCGTCTTCTCCTACTCATTCTCCCAGTCCCTGCCTTTACCTTCTGCAACTTAGGTGGTGTGGTTAGAGCCTTTACCAGTGAAGACTGAGGCAAGAAAGTTGCTGAGTACCTCAGCCTTGTCCATGTTCTGGGTGAACAGGTTTTTTCCTGTTCACTTGCCTGTTTTTTCCTTCCTGAGTGGGCTCACATCTTCCCTAGTCTTCCTTTTGTTGCTGATATATGGATAGAAGGCTTTCTTGTTGACCCTGATGCACCTGGCCATATTTAACTCTACCTGGGCTTTAGCTTTCCTAACCAGATCCCTGGCTGCCTGGAGAATTTCTCTGTATTCCCTGCTTTCACCCTCTGTAGGCCTCCTTTTTGAGTTTGAGATTGTCCAGGACCTCCTTGTTCATCCATGCAGGCTTTGTTGGGATCAATCATTGTTGGTATTTTTGCCTGACTTCCTCCTTGTTGGGATACATCACTCCTGGGCTTGGTGGAAGTGGTCCTAGAATATTAGCCAGTTTTCTCGGGCCCTTCTTCCCTCCTTAGGGCTGTACTCCACTGTACTCCATCAAGCAGATTGCTGAAGAAGCCAAAGTCTGCTCTTCTGAAGTGCTGGATAGCAAGCATACTGCACGCCCTCCTTGCTGCCCTAAGGATCTCAAAATCCACCATTTTGTGATCACTGCAACCAAGGCTGCCCTTGAGCGTGACATTCCCTACCAGCCCCTCCTTGTTGGTGAGAACGAGGTCCACCACAGCACCTCTCCTCGTTGGCTTCTTTATGACTTGGAGAAGGAAGTTATCATTGACGCATTCCAGGAACCTCCTGAATTGCTTATGGCCTGCTGTGTTGTCCTTCCAACAGATATCAGAATGTCTGAAGTCACCCATGAGGACTAGGGCTTGTGAATGTGACACTGCTCCTATCTGCCTGTAGAGGGCTTCATCTGCTTGGTCTTCCAGGTCAGGCGGCCTGCAGCAGGCCCCCACTGTAACGTCACCTGTCCCTGTTCCCCCTTTGGTCTTGACCCATAAACTCTTGGTCAGCTACTCATCCGTGCCCAGGAAGAGCCCCATGCACTCCAGCTGGTCTTTGACATAGAGGGCAACACCCCCTCCTCACCTCCCCTGTCTGTCCTTCCTGANATGTCTGAAGTCACCCATGAGGACTAGGGCTTGTGAATGTGACACTGCTCCTATCTGCCTGTAGAGGGCTTCATCTGCTTGGTCTTCCAGGTCAGGCGGCCTGCAGCAGGCCCCCACTGTAACGTCACCTGTCCCTGTTCCCCCTTTGGTCTTGACCCATAAACTCTTGGTCAGCTACTCATCCGTGCCCAGGAAGAGCCCCATGCACTCCAGCTGGTCTTTGACATAGAGGGCAACACCCCCTCCTCACCTCCCCTGTCTGTCCTTCCTGAAGAGTCCATTTCAACACTCTAGTCATAGAAGCCACCCCACCATGTGTCTGTGATGCCAATTAGATTCTACTCTTGCAGGCATGCACACGTCTCTAACTCCTCCGGTTTGTTCCCCATGCTACGTGCATTTGCATACAGGCATTTAAGTTGGGCTCCTGATGAATCTAGCTCCCTGGCTGGAGTGGCTATCTTTCCTTTCAGCTGCATGCCAGGTGCTCTCCTGCTGACCTGCAGCCCTTCTCCAGGTTTTGGGCCTCTACTATTGGTATCATCATGGTATTGGTAGAAATGGGATGCATTTCAGTTCCCCTCCCTTGGCAATTCTAGTTTAAAGCCCTCTTCACAAGGTTAAAGACTCTGACTATTCTTGGAGAGTCCTGGGGCTAATTTAAGATACATGTGATGTAGAAGGTGTGTAGCTGTTTACGAAGTGGTTAAAGCATGGTGAAGAGACAGCTCACACAGAGGGGATAAAAAAAAGTCCACTGATGAAACATAGCTCCAGTGCATACCTACATCCTTGCAATCAAGAAAAGCCAGTGGAGACTAGTTGCGACCCCCACCGCCAGTCCACATGGTAAACAGTCTGTGTTCATGCTGATGCTGCCTTTTTGTACGTTTTCAGTGTTGAGATTGCTTAGCCTGGATTCCAGGACTTTTCATATTGCAGCAGACAGAATTGCCTGAGGGATGGCTTGCAGGGCTTGCTCTGCCTTGCTCCAACCTCTTGGGAGTTGGTTTTGACCCACCACCAGCTCTTTGCCAAAGTTGTCATATAGCATACTTTGCAGTGCTATGGAAGAGTAGCTCTTGACCGTGGCTTAGGCTTTTATACTTGAGAAATTGGCTCTGGTGATAGCAGGAGCTGAGATGGTGGGGCTCAAGAGGGGGCTTTCCATGGCAGGTCACAGCCACTGCCACAGCCATCATGTTGGTGCTGCCCGAGCAGAACATAGAAACCCACAAAAAGTGCAGATGGAAAGATGCTGCAGGGAGCATCAAAGTCTGCCCTTCCCTCAGGGCGGGATCATTTGTATCTGTCATTTCCAACAGATGTTTTTCTAACCTTGTAACGCAAACCTTTAGTGGTAGTATTCCACAGCCTCATTGGGAAGTCAGCCCAAGTCTGTTGCTACCCTAAGCATTAGAAAGCTTTTCCCAATGTCTGTCTTAAATATTCCTTACTGTAATTTAAACCCACTATTATTAGCTCTTTAGTACTCCTACCACTACCACCTTCCATTTTTCATTAAGAATAACTATTACAAGTACTTATTCCTTACTAATAAGTGGCTTGTTCAGTGTTCCCACTTACAGAAATGCTTCATACCAGACACTGTGATGTGAATTTCAGATTAATTCATTAAATAAAGTAGGAGAAGGGTTGGCGAGGCCTGGCTGAAGCCATCTAGAATAATCAGCTGTGTTATTAGTCAGAAAATATGTCGGGCCATAGAAGCACTAGAAGCACCATTTATGAAATAGCAAAGCAGAAAGAAGACCTTTGCCAGTTTTGGTGCAATTGTGCAGACTGCTGCAAGATTTTTCATTGCCTGAGTAGGAAAGCAAAAAGGAGGTGGAGGGGCTGATGAGTTTCAGGAAGAGGCAGTTTTGGGAGGGTTACCTTACCTCAGGTGCCTGCTGGTCACCCTGAGTTTCTGCTGATAGAGGAGTCCTCCAGCATCACTTGCGAGCTGCACGAATGCTAAGATGATGGTCTGCTGCAAGGCAGGGACTGCCAAGAGCAGATAATTCACATGCATCTTGCTTATTTCTTACTCTGCAGCCAGGATAGTATGCTAAAAATTGGTGAAACCAGAGATCAAATGAAGAGGTCTACAAAGGTTTTTTACCACTTGATATAGCCATTGGGAGCTATAACTCATGCAGTCAGAGAAGATGCTTTAACATTTGGTCTAGATCTATATAATTCTGCTGATGTGACTGAACTACTAGCAGCAGCATTTGCAGAGAGATGCATTGAGCTGTCTTAACTTGCATCTCCACTCCCTTTTTTCTTGACTGATATTTACACCAATGATAACAAAATATATAGTTCTTAAATTATATTTATTTATTTATATTATTCCTTTTGGAACAATCTTGAACCCCTCTTTTAGAGTAAGCAAGGAGAGAACAAATGAAGGGGATGCATGGTATAATTTATGTCCTCACTTAGAGCTAGACATGATTAGGAGGATGCAATGTACTCTGTGGCAACCACTGAATGGATTATAATATACAGATTTGCTACTACTTCTGCTGCACTAGTAGGCAAAATAGTGGAGGACCCACTGTTTTGGGCCTGTTCCCAGGCAGGATGTTTAAAGTGACACCCAGGCAACTCACTAGCCTATTCACCTGCACTGCTAGACTCTGAGTTTACAGCTTTGTGAACTATGACTCCATCTTGTTATGCTGTAATCTCTTCTGCTGCCATTTCTGGACTTTTCACCTTATTCTCTAATCTGAAACAGGCAGTGTATGTGTTCAGGATCTGCTTATTCTGAAGATAATTCCGCTCATGGTCATAGAAGGACCTTATCTCAACTATCAAAGGTAAGGGAATGGCTTTTTGAGAAACGAAGTGCAGGTGGATTGTCTTGTTTTTCTAACTGATCTTTTATATGTTAACATGAAAAGTAAGTAGGAATCCATATGGGATAGTAGCTCTTAAAGACCAGACTGAGGATAAAGCAGGTCACTTTTTAGCACACTAAGGGTAAACGGTACAAGAAAATAAATTGGAATTTGGGGAACAAAATGTCACAGAAGGATAGAGACACTGAAAGCAGATCCAAGGATGCAGGAGATAAGAAAGTCGCTGTGGGGAGGTGCCAAGAGCACAGAAGTATAACAACTGTGGGAAAGATGCTGGAGAGTTTCTCACTGCCAGTCCAGGAGCCCATGCCTTTGCTGCAGCTGCTGTACAGCAAAGCAGGAAGGATTAGGTACAGCAAAGCAGGAAGGATTAGGTACAGCTAATCCTACACTGAACTCCAGATTGCATGGGTCGGACACATGCATTTCAATGTTTCTAGTGTTCATTATAAGGTGGCTGGGCAGAGTTGCTCTTAGACTATATGATTCTTTATAATTTCCTTATAGGAGTTTATTATTTCACAGTGAAGAAACTAGCACCTGCTCCAGGATTCTAGCTAAACAGATATGATCTGGTAAGATCAAGTGTTAGCTGAATAAGTACAGAAAATTAAGTATTCTTCAGCTGTGTTGAAAAAGGACTGTTGTTCATTAACCCTCCTTTATACTGGCCAACCTACCTGGCACTCCAAGCAAGCAGCCATCAAAAATTAAAGTGCACATTGTGTTAATGAAGCGCTAAGGTATTGTTAGAGACATTGTTTCTGAGGGAACTAAACAGCATGTTAAGCAGAGGAACTTGGGTATTTGTGAAGGACTGCTCCTGAAATTGCTGAGAGGGGAAAATGTGGTTTTAATTGCCTACTTTTTACGCTCATGAGTGTCTGGACCAGGAACAGAGAATTGTGTTTGTCCTATCCTGTCAGCCGCCTGAAAGAGCAGGCAGGCTCACTCTGCCCTCTGTCAAGGACTGCATGAGGCACAAAGCAACAGAACAAGCTACAAGAGTCAGGAGATGTGAACTGAGCATCTTGTCAGCTATAAACTTAATCTGACCCTGGGCAAATCACTGATACCGCGTGTCTGTGTCCCCCTCAGCTTCTCAGTGCCGGTCGTTTTACAACACTGCTGCTGGAGTGAAGGCTTGTTGATGAATCCTCTCTAGTCTTGCAGTTGCTTATGCAGCGGCTCTATGCATCACTCCCTGTATTACACGATCTGTTGTCTTCAAGTGAAAGCTTTCCTTTTTGTAAAGTACAGTGGTTGAAATCTTACAGAGTTGCATCTGGCATAGATGCATGAAGTTGAGTATAAACTTCCATTTACACAGCCAGAATATTTTCTAGAACCCAAAAGAACCATTAAAGCTATGTTTGAAAAAATGAAACAAAACACCAAAACAATCTGAGTCGGGTATCAATTTGCACTTTTCCTGTTTGAGCAGCCAAGTGCCCTGTGGAAGGCAGGGACAGTTTGGGAGCAAAGTAGAATTTGTTGTCTTGATCACTTAGTGGTGCTGGGGTCTTTTCAGTAAGGCTTCACCGTATTTTCAGGAGCTTTTGGACAAAGGCTGAGATCTTTATCCTGTCACTAATTCTGTGATACACTGAGGGACTAAGAACTTTTGTGAATTTTACCTGGTGCATGGAGACTGTAGGTCAAAGTGGCTGTGACATTTGGTGTGGCATGTGGATTAAAATATCTCCTGTCACCAGTGAGTATGGTTGTCACCCACAGAGCAGGAAGGAGACCCTTGGCTTCATCCTTCACAGTGGATGACTTTGCCCAACTAAGGATTTTCAGTGTGGATGGTAAGCAAGCCAGGTATGGAGCTGGTGGAGAGGGGTCATTTCCTCACCCACTGCTGACATCTGCCTGCCTTCCCAGTGGTGGAGCACAGAACTGCTTTGGCAGGACAGACCCAGCTCATTTCAGTTTTCTCTTTAAATTCAGATATTACTTGACGGCTGGTGTTTTCTGAGAAACACAAACAAGGGAAAGGAAGTTGCATTTTTTTTTCTTCTATTTATAAAGCAATAAAACTTGGATGGAACTTCAAGGAGTAGGGTAAAGGCGCTTCGGTAGCTTGAGGGCTTTTCTCCATTACATTAGAAAGATGGATCCTTTCCAGAGAGGTATCAGTGCCAAACTTTTCCTAACAAAGATTGGGTTAATCTCTCATTCTGGAAAGTGCCACTCAGCCAGCATAAGGGGGAAGACTGCCTGCATTCTTTCTGTGAATTTTGTTGTAGGTGTGAATACTCTTTAATTTCCCAAGGCAGTGCTGAATTTAACCATGCAACAGTTGTTGAGCTGTTCAAAGTTGGAGTAGTTTGGCTGTAATGCTGGAAGAAGGTAGCTTTAAAGTGTAAGACATGGTACTGGCACATTGCTGCCATTCTCTTCTCAAGAAGCAGCTTTACTGCAGTCTAGCTGCATACAGGGCCTCCTGCAAGAGAGATATTACATTTAAATTCAGATTGGAAATGTGTAGTTATTCTGCTGTCCCCCTGTGCAAAGAAAATTTCCAGATGTGTGCTATATTTTGAAGCTATATAAGCTTCAAAAACAACTAGCTGATGAGCAGCTAATGAGCAATGGGCAGAGCAGTGGCACTACCCACTGAATGCCACTAAGAAATGCCACAGTCTGACTGGTCTGTACTTTTCTTTCATCCTCCCAAATGAGTGAAGAGAAAAGCTGGATTGAAAATAGTGTGAGGATTGAAATTCTCCATGGCCCCTACTTAGAGTAATCAGTTTTTATTTTGGGAAGAATTCTGTGCAGAGGGTATTTTTGGCATTAAGTTCAAGTTGCCTGATTAAACTTCCCAAAACAACAGCAAAATGTATCATTCTTGGAGCAGACCAGAGCTTTGGAAAGCAGCCAGATAAATCCAGTAAGAACAAATGGAGAAATTCCCATTACAGGCTTATAAACTTCAAAATCCTGATGGGGTAGTGCTCCAGCGACTGTTGCTGCTGTGCAGGCAGGGCAGGGCAGACCCTGGCAGAAGGAGGATGTCCTCTTGCTCTTTTCTTTTGCTTACCTCTCTCCTTCTTTTCAAGACAGAGACCACTTAGATAAGCACCTGAGACGGTGTTCCTGCCTTGTTTTTTATTATTAGATCTCCACTTCCAGTTCCATCATCATTTCAATCTTTGCCTCATAAAGTGAGGAGCAGAGCTTTTGTATGCAGAAGGACAGTTGGTTAATAGAATAAGTGCATCTGCAGTGAGAGTGCTGGTTCGGCTGCCTGCCTGTACTGTTTCCTTGCCCTTGACCCTTGTGAGTTTTGCTCACAAAACTGTGAGCAGTTTTGAAGAGAACTTTCTCCACAGGCCTTCTGCTGATATCTAACCATGTTAATTAAAAGGAAACCTATCACATGGAAAGCTACCTGCTGGTGCCAGCCTTACCTGTCAATCAGGGTTAACCTGTGCCAGTTCAAAGATGCTGCCTGTGGATGCATGAGCTGTAAAAGATACATGTTTTTTGCTGTCTCTGTTCTAATTGCAGTAAGAAATTTTGGTAGCATACCTATTAAGATCACCTCAGTTCTCTGTCCTGAGCTGTTCTCGATTATAGTGTTACCAAATCATAAGCATTTTGGCTGAAATTTTCTGTCTGGGCTATCTGTCTCACAATGTTATTATTTTTCATTTTCATGCAAAAAAATGTCCAGCCTTTTCCAGGAGCAAGACTAGGAGGAGAGCATTACTTTGCATTAAAACAAATGATCAAACACATCGTGGAAGCTGCCTCCTCTGTGAGCTGGAATTCCCCAAATGCCTGCAAGCCAGTTTTGGGATTTGGCAGAGGAGTGGCCTTTGGCTTATGAGTGCTTCCCCTTCCATGAGTAGTTGCCCAGTTTTAAACCATATTATGTGTATGCAGCAGTGACTTCGAAGTTTTCTTGCTGAACATTAAGGTTTTCTGTTCACTGAAATGCTAAACCTGCCCCATCGCTTACCGCTGACTAGTCTCCTGGTGAGGAGAGCAAGTGAAGACAGATATGCTGTGCATAGTTAGAGACAGGCGAAGAGACAAGTTAGGAAGAGTCAAGCAAGTAGGAGGAAAGGCAGAAGGGTCTGTGCCCAAGAAAGAGCACCATATCCCATACCCTCTGGAGAGGAGCCCATAATTGCTATCAGTCAGGACCTTAGTCTACCCTGCTGCCAGAAGTGGCAGACTGACTGTCCCTTGCTCCTTTGGCATGCTCCTACTGGGCAATCCAAGAAAAATAACCCAAGTTGTCCCCTGGATCAGGTGCCTAACCCAGCTCCCCATGAGTTGATGAGTGTTCATCACATTTCAAAGGAAACAGGAGTACGGGACAAGGAGGGCCATACTTCCCTGCAGGTAGATGTCCTGCAGAATTTGCTAACCACTACTACGTCTAAACCCCGCTGGCAGTTTTTGTTGTTTGTTCGCTGGCTGATCAATACAAAGGCCAACAACTGTTACTTCTGTAAGCTGCTGTGTTTACCCGAGTAAAGGAGGTCTGCAAGGCAGGTTCATAGGCTAAACGTTGCTGTTGATCTCCAAGAGTGACAATGTGAAATCACTTTACAGTACTTCTGCTCTAGTTTTTCAGAATTTCTTCTTGCAGTTAATTTTAGTTTTGACTTACATATGAAATGTATGTAGAAAAGATCACTATTGAGACTGCAGGCAGTTTTGACCATGGTGGACCTGCTCTGAGAATGAAAGGGGTTATAGAGGAATGAAAGTTGCTGTATCCTTTCTTGTTTGTTGCAGAGGCCATGCTGTATGGTGTGGATGGAGTGCACAGGGAGAAAGAATCTAATAATATGGTTAAAGCAATTACATTGGTCAGTATAATGATTTTTTTTCTTTTTCTCCCTCCCTCAAAAAGCCCTATTGAATGCTTGAAGAATATCTCCTTATTCAGATTAATCTTAACTGAAGTAATTACTTAATCTATTACTTAAATATTATAGTCGTCTTTTTACATTTCCAAACTGTTCAGCCTTCTCAGTAGTTTCTTAGAAGCTCACACAAAGGTATCCTTTTCATTTGTGCCTCAGTTCTTAAATGAGAAGGAGACCTGGTTGGAAGGTGATGTCTTTTTGTCCAGAACACTGATTCCTGATATTATTACTCCTTTGTCCTTCTGAGTAGACCCTGAACAGATGAGATTTTACCTCATATATTCTGCTTGGCTCAAGTGTGTGTTGGTAAAGGAGAAAATTAGATCAAAGCCTCTATTTTGCTACATCTATGTTCTTTGTATGTACAGGACATAAATAAAGACAGTCTCTGCCCTGGGGAGCACTGAAAACCCCTCTGAAGCAAGGTAGTACTCCTTTTGTCTGTGAATTTTTCCGTGAGTTCAGGTATCTTTGCAAAATGCATCAAAAAAAAATTGCTGCAGTGTGCTTTTTGTGGGGTGACTCACGAAGGTAACTCAAAATTCACCAAGGGAGAATGGTGATGTTGCTTCCTTAGTAGTATTTCACATGGAATATATTATACCAGGGCCTGGTAGCAACAGTTAGCTGAGTGGGTTTTGGATAAGAGGATGGTGTTGGCTTGACAGAGAAAACCTTCTGGGACTGGATTCCTGGGTTCTGAGATGACTTTTCTTCTGATGATGAAGAAAAATAGGATGCCTATTTTGGTGCTGTTGCACTGGAATTGCTGTAGTCATGCTACTTTTCCCTGGAAGTTCCCCAGTTTTGACCAGGAAATAGAGTAGCTATTAGCAAACCTTGTCCCACCACCTATCTGTGGATAATGTGGCTAATAGTCTCTCCAAGTTGCAGTTCATTGTCAAGGACGTCTGATATAAGAATCTTTTAACGGAGAAGTCTGAGTTCACAGAGTCCAGAAGAAGTGCTGTTGCCTCTGCAAGCTCTCGCTTTTCTTACAGAGGACAATCTGAGACTGCACATTTCTGGGACACATTGTAATGCCTGTGGGAGGAAAGGTGGGCACTGGGTGGAAACTCCTCTTCCTGGACTGGGATAAATGAAAAAAGTGCTTATCATGTTCTGTGCTGAGCCATTTCAGAATCTGTCCTTTGCAGTCATTACAGAAATTTTTTGGTCAGAAACAGTTTTACAAATAAATGCTACAAGTCACTTACTCAAGGCCATCCTGGTGTTTTACTTTAAAATGTGAACTGTTCTTCAAATCCTCCTTTTACCACAATTTCCTCTATGGATGCAACAAAAATGTTTGATTTGATTGTTGTAAGACACTTGTCACTTGTGAAGTGTTGGCATTTAATTAATGGTGTTAATTGTTAACAGAATCTAGTCCCATTACATCACAACAAAATTAAAACCAGTGAGGTTATATGTGAGCAGAGAAATAATAACATTATTGTCCATCAGTTGCCAATGAAACTTTCCTTGGAGGTCAGAACTGGCCAGCTCCACAGAGGTCACCCTGCTTTGCAGGACAAGTGTGTCTCTCGGATAACTGCTTGGTGGAAAGGTCGCCTTTTTGTGTGTTGCGACAGAGTCCTGTAGATTGTCTGCAGCAATTACTATTCTGTAACTGTCCCTGGTGATCCTATTTTCAGTTCTTACCTTCAGTGACTGGTACTTGGTGATCTTCTTCCTCTGGTAGATTCTCCTTTCCACAGACAAGAAGAATGTTTTGTAGTTTAGCATCAGGGTCTTCCAGATCATGAGGATTTCTGTCTCTTCAGGTTTCCATTGTAACAGTGAAGACCTACAGGATTTTTGCTTTATTTTTGGGGCTGCATCAAGGTGTGGGGCCTGCATTGCCCCTAAATCTTAGGGGATACTGGCTACCCATTAAAAATGTTAATTATTTGCTTGTATTTCCCCTAGAATCTTTGTTTTGCCATCAAATAAAATTAATTATATCTCAAAGAAGTGTTTTATTACATTAACAATGTATGTTAAGGGAAGAAAAACACGTGTTGCTCATGTGCCAGCACTATGTGTATGGTCTTAGTATTGAGGCCTGAACTTGGAGAACACGGTGTTTTACTTTGCTATGTCATATGCAGGTAATATTTAATTAATTGAAATACAAAGGACAAGGCAAAGTGGAAAAATGGGTGGAGAATGTTGTATTTTCATGGCTTCCAAAAGATATCTTATTTGAGAGGTGTGAATTTATGCATTGCATTTCAGGCTCCTGCTTAGAGGAAAGTGAATATTCATTGGGATTATCAGCATCTTCTGCATGAGAGGTGTCAAAATGGGCTGTCAGCATAATGAAAGTGTTCCTGTTGTTCTCTGGTTTGAGACTCATTCTGTCAACTCAATGCACTTTTTAAAAACTTATTTATATATGTGGTGCCATTTCCTGAGGTCTGTAGGCACAGGCTAGATCCAAAAAGATGGACAGTCATTTCACTGTATTCAGAGGTGGTTTGACAGTATAAGTGGCACTACTCCTAATTTCCCTCTGGCATGGCAAATTCCCCTCTGTCAGTCTAGGGCAAAAGAGGTTTAGTTTGGCATTGCCCCTGTGCTTTCATTTCCATAAATGTGGACCCAGGACCCAGACCAATGTCTCAAAGACCTTTGTTTAGAGGTAAAGGCAATAAATGAAAAATATGTATCCTGGCCTTGCATACTCTGCCTTTCATGGGGAGGAAGGAGGTAATTAATTGATAAGAAAATCTGTTTATTCACTGTGGTGAAACCAGAAAAATCAGTCGTGAAACTAAACTTCATGTCCCTGGGACTTTGTAACCCAGTATGGAATATACTCTGTCAAGGAAGAAAACCAGTTCAACAGGCTTTAAATTTAGGAGCATGCTGAACCTGTTACTACCATCCAGTTCTTGAAATTATTTATTTTGTTCATTGATTATTATTGTTTGGTGTGTTGTCAAAGTTGTGACAATCTAAGGACATAGGTAATCCAAGGTTTGTAGAGATAATGTATTGTATTAAACCAGCAAATATAGCTCTAAAAGTCAAAGACGCTTTGAAATGCACAGACAGCACCTAATTATGATTTCTGTGCCCAAAAGCCTCACTGCTTCTCCCAGCTCTACTGCTTGGTCTAATCTGAGATTGTCTGACTCCAAATCCTGTTGTACCCAGCCCTTTGCTGGTACCTACAGGCCACAGGAGTGTTGCTGAGTTCTGTTGAGTAAGGTACACAGCCTGCCTCTGCTCACACACATATTTTTTCGTATTTTCACCAAACAATTTTTTTGTAGGTAAGGTAGAAAGCCTCAAAGCAATGAAGGAATGATACAGTTTTGTTGGGAAAATAGTACTCTACCCTGCTGTTGCAGTTGTTTATAGCTACTTTTTACTATGAGTCCATTTTTTAATATTAGTTTTTGAAACCTTCCTGGTTAAAATCAAATTACATTAATGAGGTTTCTTTATATTGCTTGTAGCCTAATTGTTGGTAATTGAGATAAGATGTTAGGAAGTGGCCATTATCTGGTAATTGACCATATCAGTTTTCTTAAGCCTCCATAGCTTTAGCTCATCTTACCTCTGTATCCACCAGTCTCAATCATATATTTAGTCTTAGATCTTGTTTTCCAGAATCTCTTTTCCACCAGTACTGTGCTCATCAGTCTTTACATGTGGTGATGTTGTTCTGAGTAGGAACAGAGACTCAGAAGTGCCTTGGAACACAGGAATATTATAGGTTCTGTACAGATAACAGGGGTTTGTCTTCTTCTGGGTCTGGTAGCAGATCTGTGCTGCATCCTAGGAGCTGTAAGCGCTATATTTCAAGATGATGGCCAGGATTCACACAAAGAAGGGGGGAATGAGTGCCAGGGTGAAACTCACCCCTTCAAAACACAGTCTGGTTCTGAGGCCATGTCCAGGAGTATAGCCAAAGTTCAGTTACCTGTTTTAGTTGCACATTATCTTCATTCAGGCAGGCCTTTGAAGATGAACAGTGTAGGCTTTATAAAAAGGGACTTTTCTCTCCTAAGATCTGCAGGTAACCTGGAGAGACAAAAATGTATATTCAGCAGGAGTTTGATAGCATGGCAGCTGGTCTGGCAGGAGGAGCAGAGCACTCTCTGCCTCGGGGACCTGAAGGAAGCAGCGGCTGCTGCTTGTGTGACTACGGTGCTGGTTGAAATCCATGTCCACACGGCAAATCTGATCAGCAGAAACCTAAACCAAACACCTGCTTTCAATGAGCTGACCTTGCTCAAACCTGAGTAAAACCTAAGAGCAGGTACGGTGGGTTACTCTTTGGCTTACTCTTCTGTTGCTTATATCAGCATTAAATATGTTCATAAATGGCACTAAGTATCCAGGGACGTAAGCCATGATATGAATAATAATGCAGGACAAGTTGTGCGGTTACATTTAGATGCCCACGTATTTTCAGTGGTTATGAGGGGCAAAAAGCCAAATGTCTTCAGCTACTTAATAATGGATTTCTGTTGTACCATACATAACATTCTTGAGAGAAGCTGTTGCTTCATAAAAAGTGAAGGAGCACTTTATCATTTTTATAACTCTGCTGACAGATGGGGACACCCAGCTATTCAAAGCTCCCTTATAGTCCAATCACTTCTCTGCAATAATACTTTTTGAAAGCAAGAACTGTTGTAGATGCAATATTGCATGCGTGTCTAGAAAAAGAAATCGTTGTTACTATTACAGACACCATTCTTAAATCATCTAGATGCCCAAGAGCCTGTGCATCTCCAAGCTTTCTCCTTATCGCCTGGGTCCTAGATGGCTGTGCATAGAGGATAGATCAGTGAAGGATTTCCCTTCTTGCCTGATACAAGCCAGATTTTGGCTCAATTATAGTTGGAAGCCTTCACATTCACAATTCTGCTTAACCACATTGTAGAATTGAAGGACAGCAAAGAAGGTTTGAGCAGCCCATGCTCTTACTTGGGCAAAGCAATCTTGATGCTTAATCCTTAATATTATAGCTCTTCACATGGAGGCTATAAGTCATTTTGAGTAATTGCATGTCCAGAAACTTGGCTTCTGGTACAGATGCACTATGAAGAAATTCCAGCAAACCCAAGGAAGACAAAAGCTTGAGCAGACTTTGGACTCC
>VZSF01006435.1:0-14913 GCA_013398295.1 Chionis minor
CTGGAATCGGAGGTTCCCCAGGGTCAAGCAGGATCCCCAGGGATCAGGGCAGACTCCCATGATAGGACAGTGTCCCTGGAATCGGAGGGTCCCCAGGTTCAGGCAGGGTCCCCAGGTTCAAATGGGGTCCCCAGGGGTCAGGTCAGACCCATCAGGGCAGGACAGTGTCCCTGGAATCGGAGGGTCCCCAGGGTCAGGCAGGGTCCCCAGGTTCAAATGGGGTCCCCAGGGGTCAGGTCAGACCCATCAGGGCAGGACAGTGTCCCTGGAATCGGAGGGTCCCCAGGGTCAGGCAGGGTCCCCATGTTCAAATGGGGTCCCCAAGGATCAGGGCAGACCCCCACGGTAGGACAGTGTCCCTGGAATTGGAGGATCCAGTGAGGTCTGGGGGCCTGGGGCACAGGGTGGGACAGTGTCTCTGGGGCTGGGGTCAGGTGGAGCAGCAGGACGGGGCACAGGGTGCGGAGAGGCGAGGGATGTCCCCGTGGGTTCCGTGGTGGTGCTCTGGGCACCGTGAAGGCAGTGTGGAGCAATGCCCGGGGCTCAGGTCCACGTGGCGGTGTGGCTCCCTCGGCCGCAGCGGTGGCTCCTGGCAGTGGGGTGGGTGCAGGACAGCAGGTTTCGGTGAGGGGGTTGACACGGTTTCTTAGCCCAGGGGAAACAGCTGGGGAATGGTCTTCGGTGGCAGAACTGGTTAAAGCAACTAGTCACGCTCGGAGCTATTGTTCTCCACTGGTATTCAGCTTTGCAGACTTCTGCTTCTATTTCGGGCCTGCTGGAGGGCTCATGTACCCAACAGCCTGCCTGTTTTTTCTTCTAATTATTTCAGGCAGCCTAAAAAAAGATACTACCTCCCTCTGCAAACCTTCCCTCCATTGTTCTCAGCTGAGGAGATAAGAAGGAAAGGAGAAGAAAAGTCTCGACACCCGTTACCTCCAGGTGAAATGCTCTTCTGCATAGGTACGGCAAGTGCCGGGAGGAAAAACAGGAGGCAGCTTCTGCTAGCCAGAGGTGGAAGAGATACTGGAGCATCCATCAGGGCTGGCTGCCCCCATCCTGCAGGGCCAGGGGTTAATGGAGGAGCTGGGAATCACCCTGGGACGCACCGGGGTTTGAAATGAGAAATCCTGGTGCTGTCGAGGCGCATTGACAGGGAACTGATTGCCATGTCAGCAGAAAGACATCCCGCATGGGGCTGGGGCGGGGAGGAAGCCGCTAATAGATGGGCTGTGATGAATCTGGGGTTTGACAAGAGGTCGAGGCACCAACCGCGCTCAGAAAAGCGAAGGGAGGATGGACGGGGTCTAACTGGCCGTCACCGGTGCGAGCAGGGGGAGAGGACAGCACGGGGACACGCGCACGTCATGCCCACCGCTGCATTGCCCAGGCGCCGCGCTCGCCCTCCCGCTCCTGTCACCCACAGGGTTTTGGGGCCGGACCCCCCTGTTTGTTCCACTCGAACAGGGCTGCAAGAGCAGCAGGGGCTGAGCCCAGACCGGAGCTCCTAAGAGCAACCACGCACAAATAATTATTAGCGATAATTCGCAAAAACACACTGATGGCATCTCCTTCGTATCAGCTTAGCTCCGGGTTTGGCAAAGGCTCCGGTCTCGCCGAGATGATCCCCTTGTTGTGTAAACACTGTCTGCGGCCTCCCCTGCTCCTCCTCCCTGACTGAGAGCCAAATTGGGCAAAGAAAATGTGAGCGATGGCTCGGAGGGGCCTGGCCGGTGGCCGGTGGGATGTGAGCATCCTTCCGATTTCTCCTTTGCCTGGCACAACAGGTGCCTCTGAAAGATTTGACCAGGAAATCGTGGCTGGCCATCGTCATTTAGAGCTGTCACCAAGCCAGGGTTCGCTCTCTGCTGCCTAACACCAGGTGGGAGCTGGTTTAAAAACATTTTTGCTTTGTTTAATTTTCCGAGCCATCAAAATGGGGCTTTGGGTGGGCAGTGGGAGCGTCCCAGCTCACCCACAGCCTTCTCCGGTGGGTGCACGAGAGCAAGGCAGGGTGCAGGAGTTCAGCTGTGGGGTGGTGACGGCCATCATGAAATGAATTATTGAAAAAAGGTGATATTTTAGCCAGGCTTTTAAAATGACCAAAAAAAAAAAGCTGAAATTACCAGACATGTTGTTCAGTAATCTCTGTTTTTCCCAGCAGAGCTGGGGGAGGTGAGGGGAAACCTCTGGCTTTCCAGATAGGGTGTGGGTTGTAGTTCCGACTCTTCTGGAAAATTTTAATCGGTGAAAAAGTGAAGAATATTTTTAGCGTGCCGTCTATGTGCATGTGAGGACGTGTGTGCTGTAAGAGCATGAGGCGCGGAGGCCGCATCTGTGTGATTTAGTGGCTGCCCTCACCCTTGCAGGCAGACCCGGAGAGAGCCACCAGTGTCCCACCGGCAGGAACGCAGGAGCAGCCGCTGCGGGAGGACCTGTCGTCTGCGAGAGGAATTAAGGGAGGATGCTCATTGCACGAGAACATGGCGGCTGGTCCAAAAACGCCGTGGGGAGAGGCGTCAGGCATGTCGGGCTGCCCCTTTGGGGTGGGATGTGCTGCCAGACCGTGGTCTTCTTCATTGCGAAGGGGTGGCGCAACGCTGCTCCGGCAGAGTGACACGGAGTCACGAGTGGCACCGAGGAGGTTGGGCTGGTGAGTCACAAAACTGAGGAAGTTCGTTTGCAAGGGGACCTGTAAGTCCTCCCGCTCTGCGCCCCCGTGGCTGCGTTTGGGGTCTTGCAAAATTCCGGGGGGGCAGGATGCGGAGGAGGACAGCAGTGCCAGCAAGCCGGGGGTCAGGAGCTCCGGCTGCGGAGGCACGGCTGCCTCAACGCCGCTCGGGGCTGAGTTGGGAGTGGGATGGGTGGGGAGTCCCCCCTGCCCTCCCAAATGTGGGCAAACCAGTCTCTCCAGCCACAGCCACCACATGAGAGAGCTGTGGTCACCATCACGTCTACCTGCCGTCCTTTCCCGGCTCCAGGCAGGGAGCTCTGTCTCCTGCATCCAGCCCGAGGTACCTTGTCACCGGGGTCAGCCGCTCCACCTGCTCCCGCCTTGGTTTCCCTCCAGCTCAAATGGCAATAACCCATCTCCAGGGTGCCATGAAACCTAGTTCATTAGTGCCTGGCTTCGTTAAATGCTTTGAGCAGGGCTGGAAGTGCAGAGGCTCATTATTGCAATTGCCCTGTTATCTTCTCAGCAGCGGGGAGGAGGAGGAGGAGGAGGACACGCTGGCAAGGCCAGGAGCTGGTGCTGGGCTCGGAGCAGCTGCGGGGCTCCTGCCCTCGGCTGGAGGAGAAATCCTCAGCCCCTTCATGTGCACAGCAAATTAATGTGGATGGTCTTAATTTAATCTGTCCAGTTGGGATTAAAATAAAAAGGCCCAGAGAAAGCACTGGGTCTGAATGGATGCCCAAAGGTGGGGCTGAATTCCGGCTCTTGATACTAAGTAGAGGCCATGGAACCGTGTCCTCAAGGATGCAGCATGTCTGTGCGGATAAACCGCTTCTCAGGTGGAGTGCAGTCCCCTGAACTACCTGTGCTAGACAAGAAATGTGGATGTGACCCCATCTTCAGGTGGTGCACGGGGAATTAGCAGCAGCAGCAAAGGCTGGAGGAGATGGGAGACCATGGTCACGGGGCTCGTGTGGAAGAAGGGCTCTCCTCACCTCCCCGCCTGCTTTCTGGGCTAAAGTCTTATGTTTTCTGGACAAGCCGTGTGAAAGGATGGTGTTTGCAGCCACAGTCCCTGCTGCGGTGGGGCAGTCGGAGTTAGCACGCCTGGTTTGGGGTTTGGCCAGTAGCTCCTGATCTGCCCAGGTCCTGGTTTTACCTGTTTTCCTCTTGGCTGATACCAGTCCGAGCTTCTGCCGAAATCAAACCTGGGCTTTCCTGCCGTTCGTGCTCCATATTTTAGTTATATGCTTGAAAGGGAAGAGCCAGCTATCTGCCGAAGCCATCAGCCTGCCAGCGCTTGCGAGAACACGCGTGCTCTCCTTGCTGATCTTCCTGGTTCTGTAAGGAAACGCCGTCCTTGCTCCACAGGACACCTGGATGTACCACCATGGGCCAGCAACCTCAGCCTGGGCTCACTGGGGGGAACAAAACAGGTGCAAAAAAGCGAGGAGGTGGCTTGCTGGGACAGAATGGGGGAGGTGGGAAGATTAAATCATCTTGAAACCGGCAGTGAGTTGAAGGGATGTGGCCAATCCCTGTGGCATGATGGCAAGTGGGCGATGAGCAGTGCCGCTTTGTGCCGCCTTCCTCATTGCTCGCTCCTCATTTTACCTCCCCGTTAGCAGTGAGCCCTGCAGGAAGGCAGCCAGCCGGAACATTTCTGGTACTTCCAGGTGACATCCATGTCCATGCATGGGCAGGACGGGTGGGAAGGGGTGAAGCACCCGCGGGGCCAGGGCTCAGGGCGGCTCTACTGCTCCGTTGCTGCGTGGGGTGAAGGGGAACAGTGTGGGGCTGGAATAGGAGGTGGGTTGGAAGAGCTATCCCAGTCCATGCTGCTTTTCATCCCCAGGTCTTTCGCAGCCAGGGATGTGCCCCACATCCTGCAGGCTAAACCCAATCCCTGTGTAAATAGGCTTGGAGCAGCTTCCCGCGTCTCTCGCCGCGTCGCCCCATGGCTGGGGCGGTGGACTCTGGGCTTTCCCAACAGCTCTGCGCCGTTCCTGGCTTTCACTGACATCTCCAGCACTGACAAAATATGCCAAAAATAGCCCCCCCTCTCTGCTACTCCGGCAGGAAGGTGGGATATAAACACACGGACTGTTTGTTAGTGTTAGGGCTTGCCGGGCTTTCAAGCTGGGCTGAGTTTGGGGGGGATCGCTTCCTGCACCCCAGCCCCCATCTCCCGCTGGCTCCCTGCTCCAGCTAGATAGGGGCATTCCCCCACACACCTCTGCCCTGCGCACGCTGCTTCGGGACGGGAAGGCTGCAGCCCTGGAGGTGCTGCGGGGACCTTTCTGGGTGAGTTTAAGGTAAGGCAGCATCTCTGGGTGCATCGCAGCCATCAGCTTTCCTCTGTGCAACGCATGCAGCCGACGGGGTCCTCCTGGAGCTGCTGGGAGAGATATGTATAAATATATATATACACACACACATATATATATGCGATAATATCCTCAAAACCTGATTTTGTTTGCTACAGCAAGACGTAAACCCTCAGAGAAGTGTAATCTGGCACTGGTGTCACTGATGACCACGAGTAGAGTGATGCTGCTGGGCACGCTCTTGCTCTGGGGGCCATCCCTGGCCACCCCGACTCTGCCATCCCTGGCCACCCCGACTCTGCCATCCCTTCCTGCCACCCTGCCTGATTCCCGGTTGTCCCCAGCACCACCTCTGAGGCTGGCGGGGGAGCAGCTGGGGACATGCCAGCCGTCCCTGAGCACGCAGGAACCTGCAGGCTTTGGGGACCAATGACTTGCACAGCAAGTGTGACCCTGGAGTTTGTCTAAAATGATGTTCTCTGTCATTTGGACGAGCACACGGGGAATGCAGGGAAGCACCAGAAGGGGTTAAATCAATAATAACTTTTAAATCAATATCCTGATTTATGCTCCTGTCCTGGCAATGCTGCCTTCCTTCGCCCCGCGGTTTGAGGGCACGGATCCCAGTGGCAGAGTCTGAGCCACCGTTTCTGTTGTGAACGTGGATTTTGGCAGACACGCTGTAGAACTTGGGCTGACCTTTTTTTGGGGGGAAAAAAAGCCAAAATGAACCAACAGCCTGATCATGGCTGTGGTCTGTGCACTGAGCGAGCTGGCGAGACTGGCTCCCCAAAATTGAGTGTAAAAAGGAGCCTCAGCAGTTGCTCCTCACTGCTCACCTTATTTTGGGGTCGCAGGATGACCTTTCCTGGCCTACCCTCTCGCTCCTGCCTTTCCCAACACCTCTTGGGCCCAAGGCTTAATCCTGGCTCCTTAGTTCCCGGCCTTGGTCATTTGAGTGCAACCTGGATCCTGTGCTGGGATCTTTGGCTCTGAGATGCAGGATGTGCTCCTGCCATGCCACAGGGTGGCCAGTAGCCAGCCCCGGGCCACCTCCCTGCCTTATCCCATCTGCAGGATCCTCCTCCATCCCTGGTCCCTGCCTCTGTCCCTCATCCCAGCTTCTTTCCCCCAGCCCACCTCGGTCCTATCAGCTCCTCACATCCAGGCGGGAGTCTTCAGCTGAACCACCACTTTCCCACCAGCTGCCATGGGGGTCCTGGTCCTCATCCCTGTGCCCAGAGGGAAGGAAGCCTGATGGTTCAAACAGGCTGACCTCCCACCGCCAATTTTTTTTGGGAGGGGGTGTCCAAAATCACGTTTCCTGGCGCACTGACTGCGTGCTTCCAAAATGTCACCCCACTTGAACGGCCATGGGTGGGTGGTGGAGCACGTCAAGGTCACTGTGGTGGCAGAGTGGCTTCACCTGAGCATCATCGGTTGCCAAATCCAACCCCAGCTGGTGCTTTCAACAGGTTTTGAGCTCCCCGAGGCTGGGGCTGCTCAGCCCAGCCAGCTCTGTGCGCTTGCAGCTGCTGCTGCTGGATTTTCTTGGATCTTCATCCAAGGAAAGGACAATCCCCTCTCCTGATGCGTGCGGTTCAGGTGTGCAAGACCAAGGCTGGGAGAGAAGGTGCTCGCTGGTACCTCAAGGGGGGAAGCACCGGAAAAGGGGAAGAGTTACTTAAATTGGAAGGCAGTGTTGGCACCAGAACAAATGAGACTAAAAGTGGAGAGGAATAAATGGAGACCGGGAACGCGGAGGGCTGTAATCCTCCACAGGAGCTGCCGCGGCTTCTCGGGAGGAGTGGGAAAGGGTGAGTTTTGGGGAGTTTGATCCCGGGTGCTGGGATGGCCCAAGCTCACTGACCATGGGTCTGTGTCCCCTCCCTGAGGACACCCAGGCGCAGGGGGGGAGCTGGTGCCACTGATCCCACTGCGGCAGGGTGGGGAGTGAGCAGAGCTGCTGCCCCAGGGCTGGAGAGATGCTTTCAGCAGCTGACGCAGCGTTTCGGGGATGGAGCCGGACTCCTGGATCCAACCCCAGCTCAGTCTAAGGCTCACTCCACACCTCTGGGGGATCGACCCACACCACGGGCGACTTTCCATCCTTGCAGCGCTCCGGTCGCTCTTATTCCTTCCCCAGGGGACTCGATACGGCCAGTATCAGGCAGGAAACCTGCTCGTCTCCAAAACCTCCCAGCCATGGAGGGATGCGGTGCTCCTTGCATGCACCCAACTGCAATTCCCAACGTCCCCTTGCGGCTCACCCCTGTGCGTGGGCTTTGGAATAGTCAAATGCATGAAATGCTCTATTTGTGTAAATTTATGTTTCGGATTGCTCTCAGCCCATAGATTTTAGGGTTGCTTGAAAGGCACATGGTCAAGCAGAGGGACCCCACCTTGTGCTGCTCCACAAGGACAAAAATCCTGCGTGCTGGAAGCATGCTGGAATTTGCTGTATTCTGGAAATAGAGAAATACAGAGGTCCTTCCACTGATACCATCCAAATGCAGTTGTTTAAGCTCCTGCGTGTCGTGGAAAAACCCAAGGGAAGTTCTCTGTGGCAAAGAGCGTTTTCACAAAAGCCACTCAAATCCTCGGTGGCCCTCGGCCACCAGCTTTGCCTGCGCTGCCCTCAGCGCTCTCGCACAAATAGCGAAGGAAGGAAACGTTTCAGTTGTGAAATACAAATAGTTTCTGATCATTGTATTTTTTTTCAGTTGTTCTCATTCTATGGTTTTAGGTGATCCGAGCCCCAGCATCCCAGCTCTGACTTTCGGATGCTTGATTTTAGCTGGGCCACTGAGTCGGTGTGTCGGCTCCGAGGTGGGAGCGGGCTCAGGCAGCGATGCCCCGGGTCGGAGAAGTTTGCAGTAATAAATCAGGGCAGATGCAGATCCAGGGCAATGCTCGAGGATGGTCTGGCCGCTGCGTCCTGCCCACTCGATGGTGATGATGCCCATGCATGGATTTAGCTGGAAATTGATGCTGGTGTGTGAATTTGGCCAAGATGCCTAAGTTTTTCATGGCCAGGTTTGCAGGGAGCACCGTGGGAAGCTCGTTTGGCTCAGGTTTGGTTTGGTCTTGTAGCTGAGTGAACGGAATGGCCTGGGAAGGCCACGTGCTGCAGGGTGAAAAAGGGGATTTTTCATTTAGTGGCAGATCTGGAAAATATAATGGGTAGGGAAGGGAGGAAAAAATCAATTCAGATTAAACTGAAACCACCCTGATTTAAAAAAACATAACAATCCTCCAAACTTTCTGGGGTTAGATCACTCCAGAATAGTCGGTTTGACAAGAAATGCAAAGTTTGTGTTTGCAAATTGATCAATTAACCCCTTTCTAAAACTTAAAAAAAAAAAAAAGCCACTTCCAAATAGAAAGTAAAACCTCACAGCTCCTGAAAAAGCTTCAGCAACAGAGGTTGGGTGGTTCTGAGGCGCTTCATTTTGGGAACTGCAGCAAAAATGTTTTGACGTTTCCAAGCCAGCTTCTTTTTTAACCCCCAAATATTTTCCAGATTTGCCTGAAATCAGTAAATAGTCTGTGCCTTGTCGGGGCACCCCCAGGTTTCCCTGAGGGTGCTGATGGCCAAGAGCATCCCTGGTCCCTGCTGCCAGTGCTTGGGACCCTGCTGGAGAGGGCTGGGAAAGTCCACTGGCTCCTGGATCTGGGCTTCGGAGTGATGCTCTCCCGGAAGATCCCTCACGCGGAGGCAGCAGACACAAGCTGAGCCGTGGCGTGAGCAGGGACGGGGTGGGATTTCTGGCCGTGCTCTGGTTTCGGTGGTGAGTCGGGAGGTAGGGTTGGATCAAGTGGATTCCGGAGAGATTTACAGCAAGTAAACCCTTTCATGTGAAGAGTTTATCGCATCGGCCCGTTGTGCTGGAGACGGGTTTCAGAGGTATCGCCCGCGGCTGAGCAGCCAAGGCGAAGCGGGGAGGGTGAAACCCCCCCCTGCAATGGGGTTTTCCTCCTGCCCTGTCTTCATCCCTCCTTAACCCCACGGCGAGACGGCACCGGGACCACCAGTGCTTTGCAGCCCTCTCCCGGCGCTGCTGCCGCCTCTCAGCCTTTCCAGCGAGGCCAGGAGCTCGGTGGCCGATGGCCTGCCCTGCAGCCGTGCCGGTGTCCCACCTTAGGGGTAATCCAGCGCAGACGTATGGATGAAACAAGCTGCGGGCTGGGAAGAAGTTCTGGCCGAGAAGCACCCATGGGAAATGCTTCCTTTCTGAAATCGTAAAATGTAATTAATGCCGGTAATAAACGTGGAAACTCATTAGCTCTGCGGCTGGGCTGGGCTCTCCCTGGCTAACGGCAGCCTTGGTGCTGCAGTCTCTTCCGGATGAGAGCCCGCACGGTGGGACAAGCCCGTTCCTTGCCTTCATCGCTTGGTTGTGACCACGAGGAGGGTGGCACGGCGGGCAGGCTCTCCTCAAGGGGTCCTGATGCCATCAAATATAAACCAACCCCCCTCCGTCTCCCTCCGGAGAAGCTCCTTGGCCCCAGGAGGTATCGGTGAGGCAACACCAAAGGGCCCACGTCTGCCCCAGTCGGTCCCAAAATACTCACCGAGCCCACGGTGCAGGGAGCTGAAGAGCGGGGCCCTCAGGCAGGATCAGGCCCATGGGAGCCATCAGCTGGCTCCGGCTGTTTCTCAGGGAAAAGATTGCAATGTGCAACTCCTCCAGGCTGTGAACTTTGCAAATTAATTTCTGCTCTTTGTGGAATGGCACTATTTTATTTTTTTTCCCCACTTCTTGGGTGATACATGGGCATTTGCATCCCCTGGAGGTACGAGCTCAGGAAGCCAAGTGACATTTGCCAATGCCTTTCTGCAGCCTCGATGAGGCCCTCACTATCCAGAATAAAGGATTTTTTTCCTTTTTTTACAGTGTTTCTCCCTGGGACCCTCTTGTGTGTGCAAATCCCTCCCAGGGCTGTTTGGGACTGATCTCTGCAGGGGCAAAACCTGGGCAGCATCCCGCTCCAGCAGGGCTCTTTGGGGGGGCAAACAGTCCCATTCGGCAGGACAAACCACAAAAATTCCAAATGCTTTTTAGCCCCCCCCGCGGCTGCCCACGGGCCCTGGGTGCTGCAGTACCCAGCGATGCTGGGGCTGAGCCCAACCAAGCGCCCGGTTCTCACCCCACGCCAGTCCTTGGCAGGGGTGTGCTGGGGCTGCATTTACCTGCAAGGGCAGGTTGGGGGGCTCAGCGCAGCCCCCCTGGGCTGTGCTTGTGCCCTGCCCCAGCTGCAGTGGGTGCCAAGGGCAATTCCGCCCTGCTGTGGAGCCTTTATGAGCCTGAGAGGGGCAAGGAGAGTGGCTCAGACTTTCCAACAGCCACAGCCTTTGCAATAAAGCCCGTCTCAGCAGCCTGATGTGCTACCAGCTCAGTTGTTGCCTCCAGTATCCCTGCCGTGCTGCTGCCCACATCCCTGCCATGCCACCTCCAGTATCCTTGCTGTGCCGCTGCCCGCATCCCTGCTGTACCACCTCCAGTATCCTTGCTGTGCCACCTCTAGCATCCCTGCCATGCCACTGCCTGCATCCCTGCCACGCCATCTCTGGTATCCCTGCCATGCCACCTCCAGCATCCCTGCCACATCGCTGCCTGTATCCCTGCCACGCCACCTCCCGTATCCCTTCCACACCACCGCCCACATCCCTGCTGTGCCACCTCAAGCATCCCTGCCACGCTGCCTCCAGTATCCCACACCTCATTCCTCCCCGGCAGCCTTTTCCTTCCGCCCTTTTCAGCCCAGCCCATCATTCCCCTGTAGCCCTGAGACCCCGTTGCTCCCCAGCGGAGCCGCCAGCAGCAACCCCGTGTGTGTCGTGGTTTGGGCTGGACTGGTCCATCAGGCAGGAGGACAGACGTTATTCATGTCTTCGAAGGGAGGCAGGAGAGAGAGAGAGACTTCGTCTAGAAGGAATTAAACTACTTTAATGAAATAGTAATAATAAAATAAAAAGAGAATAATTAAATATATACAAAACTGTATCAAGCTCCCAGGATGACAGTCACATCACCCAGTCACTGGGAAAGACCCAGACTGGACTCAGTGATGGACAGGAACTGGATTCCAGATCTGGATTCAGGATCAGGGTCAAANGCTGCCCGCATCCCTGCTGTACCACCTCCAGTATCCTTGCTGTGCCACCTCTAGCATCCCTGCCATGCCACTGCCTGCATCCCTGCCACGCCATCTCTGGTATCCCTGCCATGCCACCTCCAGCATCCCTGCCACATCGCTGCCTGTATCCCTGCCACGCCACCTCCCGTATCCCTTCCACACCACCGCCCACATCCCTGCTGTGCCACCTCAAGCATCCCTGCCACGCTGCCTCCAGTATCCCACACCTCATTCCTCCCCGGCAGCCTTTTCCTTCCGCCCTTTTCAGCCCAGCCCATCATTCCCCTGTAGCCCTGAGACCCCGTTGCTCCCCAGCGGAGCCGCCAGCAGCAACCCCGTGTGTGTCGTGGTTTGGGCTGGACTGGTCCATCAGGCAGGAGGACAGACGTTATTCATGTCTTCGAAGGGAGGCAGGAGAGAGAGAGAGACTTCGTCTAGAAGGAATTAAACTACTTTAATGAAATAGTAATAATAAAATAAAAAGAGAATAATTAAATATATACAAAACTGTATCAAGCTCCCAGGATGACAGTCACATCACCCAGTCACTGGGAAAGACCCAGACTGGACTCAGTGATGGACAGGAACTGGATTCCAGATCTGGATTCAGGATCAGGGTCAAAATCAGACAAAGAGACAGAGTCCTCCTTGGACACCAGCCATTGAAGAGAGACCGACCATTTGATCCCTCAGCTTTTATCCTGGGCACGATGCAGACGGGATGGAACACCCTGTTGGTCAGTTTTGGGTCACCCATCCTGTCCGCTCCTCCCCGCAGGTGCAACCCCTCTATGCTTTTCCGCTTCCCACCCTCCAACGGGGCACATAACCAATTTGGCTGCCCTTGGCTGTGACAGCAATAAGGATAAGCAAGAGCCTCTCTGCATCCCATTCCTCGGCATCAACCACAAACATGGATCTGACCACCCTGAGAGCGAACCATTCTCTGCGCAACGCGCTGGTAATGTCAGCGGTTCGAAGGGGCCTCGCTAAAAAATAAAGTCACTCAGCAAAATTGGTGCCGTTTGAGCTCAAACCGGGACACCCTGCCTGCAGCCCTCCCCCCTGGCCTTCCTCCCCAGCCTTCCTCCTCCCCGGCGCAGCGGCGCGGCCGTGGAATTCCATCCCCACCTAGTGCCGGCCGGGAGCGCAGCCCGCCCCGCCGCCTCTGGGGGTGCAGGAGGGGCTGCAGCCCCCCCCGGAGCTCCCCGGGACTGGGGTGCTGGGACACCCCGACACCCGGACACCCCTGGCACGGCCCTGCGGGGAAGGGCGGAGTGGGATTTTCCTGCCCCGGTCCCGAGGGATGCTGCGGGGGAAAGGAAGGGCGGGAGGGAACGTCCTGATGGAGCCGCCCCCAGCGCGCTCCGGAGGGTGGGGACAAGGCGGGGGACACCCCGGGGCCCCGCGTCCCCTGGGAATGTTTGCCTTTTCATGCCACGTCCCTCAGCTCTGGAAAACGGGATGTTCCCTCCCTCTCCCAGCACCGGGAGCGCTGCTGGGGATGAGGGACAGTGCCATGTCCCCCCTCCCTGGTCACTGAGCTTGTCCCACAAGCGGGGCTGGACCCTCTTGCGTGTACCTCTGGGAGATGCTTCTGCACATCGCAGGTTTGGGGACCTTATCAATGGTGTTTCCCAAGGACACGTCCCCACGGACCCCGTGTGTCTCAGCACCTGGAGTGTACCACCTCCCTCGGCCCCTCCAGCCCAGTAAGGACCAGTTGAGGGCAGAGCGTGAGGCCAGGCAAAGCCTCCCATGCAAAGTCTCCCCTTGGCCCTCTCCAGCCCATCAGGGACTCCCAAAGCCACGACATCTTTTCATCTTCCTTCCTCTCCTTCCCCCTGCTGCTCCCCGGAGCTTCACACTGACCTGTGCAGCGCCCACCTCCCTGAGGGTGGCTGAGCCCCCCCGTCGCCTGATGGCACCCACTCCTCACCTGGGACAAGGTGGTGAGCAACCCCCCCCTGCTCGCCCACGCCGGGCTCCCGGGGCTTGCGCCACCCTCCATCCAGAATAAATTCAGTCAGAAGGAGCCTCTGCAGGTCGCTTCACCCAGTCCTCAAAGGGCCTTATTTAGGTGGTCGCTCCTTACACTAAAATTTTCCCAAATTGGGCTCGTTCCCATCCTTTCCTATCGTTTCTCTGGCTCCGCCACCCCGCAGGCTGTTGCGTGGGAACTTTCCTCGGCTCCCTGGGGTGCTGTGGCTCTGCTATCCCGGCCCAGCAGGAGGGATGCATCCGCTGGGGATGCTCGGCAGCGGGATGCTCCTGCTCTCTGTGGGATGCTGCAGGACATTGTCGTGGGACCAGCGCTGGTCCCTGCCGTGCCATCTGCCACCTGTCATGACAAACCGGGCTGGGAGCAGCTCCCTGGCTGCCGGTCGTGTCCCACCGGGCTGGAAAACCTCCTCCCTCTCGTCCCGGCTGCAGCAGGAAATTCAGAGCTTGGTGGAGACAGCAGAACAGAAGCCACTGCAAGGAAAGACCCTTTGGATTTACCTTTCAAGGTGATTTTTGAGGGTTTTATTTGTGTCATTTAACTTCAGACAGCAATTCCCAGTTCTCTTGGGCAGAGACTGCAAAGCGCCCGCTCCAAATGGAGCTGGAAAGCATGGGAAATAAGCTCAGAAATCTGTGAGGACCACCGGAAAGCACGGGAAAGATGGATCGCAGTGTGGGAGAGGAGGCCGAAAGAAAGGAAGATTGAGTGGCGCTGTGGCCTCCCTCATATTTCCCGATGAAACAAGGAAAAAACCCAACACTGCCCCTATTTTGTCTTGGAAAACCCCTTGCAGCTCAGCCCTGAAAGCGGGATTCAGCAGCTCGGCGTAACCCAAACGTTTCCTCTGCTGCCTTGAGGAAAACGTTGGAACAGAGCAGGCTTAAAGTCCGCTGAAGAGGCCCATTTAGCTGGGAACTGAAAGAAAATATTGGGATAATATTTGGAAAAGCCTGCGAATGGGCACGGCCCAGTGTGTGCCAGGCAGCTGCAACCTGCCGAGCCGGGGGCGGGGGGAGAAGCCACCCTCTGCGTGTGGCTAATTTCCCCCTTTTCTCCTTCATTTCCTTCCCATTTCCTTCTGGCTCGGGAAGGTTTTGCCATGCCTGGGTGGGTCCTTGGGATGTTTTTCCCCCCGGGAGAGCGACAGCGCTGGAAGAAAAGGGGATTTTTCATGGGCAGGGTGGGCAGAAACCCTGAGCGCCCAGGGAGGGGGGGCTGGCAGGGAGAAGGTGATTCATCCCCCTGGTTGACAACTGAGGCCGATCTGCAGGACCCACTTAATCGGATATCACTTAAAACCAGGTTGATTTCCGCCTAATTGGCCAGTAATAAGCATTTAATTGGCAAAGCTGCTAAGAAGCTGCAGCCCCCCCCTCCCTGAAGCCATTAGCAGTGTCTATTTTCGCGCTCAGAGCTTGGCTGGGATTCAATAAATGCTGGGTTGGGTTTTNTTTTTTTTTTTTTTTTTTTAATTGGGTTTCCCCCCCCCCCCCCCCCCATTTAAAAACAGGAACGTGTGTTGGAAATTCGGTTGGACATCTCATTTGGGTTTGAAGTATAATTACGTTTGATGAGGACTAATAAGCAGCTTTCAAAATGAAACCAGGTTAACATCTCTCCCGCTGTCTGCTGTGGGGAAGCCAATATTCACCACCAGCGGCTGATGCGGATTTTTATGGGACTAATCCAGACACGTCCAGGGCTCCATAAATCCCTGCTTTACCTTTCACTGCTTTTTTCTTTTTTTTTTTTTTTTTTTTACGGGCTTT